>PVHP010003567.1:0-31593 GCA_004024765.1 Zapus hudsonius
TGAGGAGGGTGGTTTGACTTTATTGAGTGTTAGCCTTGCCATCTCAAAACATCAGCTAGTAATACACTTATCGTATGGGGTGATAGTGTGGACGGAATGTGACAATGCTTGTCATATCTAATATGTAGTAAGTGCTCAGTAAGAGAGAGCTGTTACCACTACTAACAACATCATCACCATCATCACCCAAAGAATGTATTGAAGGTCATCATGTTCACTGGGAAACAAACTCTCAGACTCGGCTTTGCATGCTAGTCTGATAAGAAGTGTTCTAGGGAGTGATTATTGAATTGATGTGATGGGAGTTGAACTGGGCAGAGGAGAAGTAGATCTCTGATGGGCTAACAGGTAGGTCTTAGTGCTTCCATGAAAACTTCAAGCTTTTGAATAATTCTGGATCAAGACAAGGAGACTGGGCTTGGTGACCCCTATCAACTAGTTATAGTGTGATGGGTCAGGCAGCTCCATAGACACCTGTCCCTTGAGTGGGAGGTGTCTCTAGCCAGAGCCCAAACCTAGGCACTAAAACTTATTGGTCAGATATGAACCAATCAATGGTCTCCCTGCCCACCTAGGGCAGGAAATACTGACTGAACAGTTAATCAGCACTCTCTTCCCCACATGTCAGGCCGGCAGAAGGACCTCTGAATCTCCAGGCCTTAGAAAGGTAAGGCCTACCCCACCCCAGCCATTGGAAGACTCTAGATTTTCCCCTCACAAACCCCCTCTTTCTCATGATGGGAGCCCTCTGTTATCTTTTCTTCTTCTGCTTGTTTAGCTGAACAGCATAAGTTTTATTCAACTCTCTTACACATGTTTTCCCCACACTTGTGGCTGGAGAACTCTAGAACTCCCCATGTTCCCTTCAATAATAAAGTCTCTCACTATACCTTACTATCTTGTTGTCTATGATTTTAATTCTTTAACTTTGTAGACAAGAACATGGGTACACTTTAAACTCTGGGGTGCATTGGCATTTTCGCTGGGCGTTATCTAAATTCTAACCCCCAGCTCACCCTGCTTCAATAGGTAGAGAGCTGATTCCATGTGGGTGTACAGTCATGGACAAGGGGGCTTCCTTCTGTTGAGAGCAGTTCTTTAGAAGGGTACAAGCTATGAGCTGTTAGGAGCCATCACTTCCAGTAGCCAGAGGAATAAGGACCAAGATCCTAAGATAATGTTTGGGTGGCATATGACAGAATCTACTCCAGAGAGGTGAGGTAATGTTCTCTTTCAGAGTCACAGAGCAGCTGTCACTTATGGTAAATATTTATGGGCTCTTTTGTATGGTGGTCCCCAAGGAGGAAAAATCTAGATGGTATAACTAATGATGTAGACATTGAATAAGCCTAAGCTCTTTAAAAAATGAGAGAGAAGGAAATGGAGAAATTAAAGAGATTTAAAGACAGCAGAGAGTGAGAAAAGAGACACAGATAGAGGAAAAATAGAGGAAAAAGAAAACAGAAAAGGGTTAACAGGCAGCACTACCAAATTGCATGTAAGATTTGCATATCATTGGGGAAAATCTATGTAAGACACTGGTTCCAGGATTTCCACATGCCTATAGAAATTTGAGGTTATAAAATACTGTAGAAATGAGGCATCAGGGAAGTTCTCACCAGCTCACAGCAGAGTGGGTATTGAAGACTTGGCATCTGTGGGGTCTCTCCTGCGCTGAGAAGGACCGAGCTGACCTAGCATGAGGCTTCACTAGAACAAAAGCAGCCAGGGAGAGAGCCCTGCTTTATTCTGGTCTTGTCTTGCTGCTAATAGGTTCATCAAAGCACTTAACTCCAATCCACGTGGGGTCAAAGAAGCAGATGTTTGATTCATTCCCTCATTTCCCAGGAACTGAAAATTTAGTTTATTTTTCTTACTCCCAACTGATAACATGAAAATGCCTAGGAAAATAGACATTGATTGATCTCAGAAAATCTTGTTCATACCTTCCACTCCCCCCTTTTGTCTTATTTAAGTTCCTGTTTTGATATCTCAAGACTGAGAATTATTTGTTTTAGAAGGAAAACAGTCCAAATCAAGAACATCTTTCATGCAAATCTCAAATGGCATCTTATGGGAGGACAGCTAAAAGTGTCCTTCCTGTGTGGACATAGGATAGAGAAGCCCTCTATGCTCAAATAGAGAGTAGAAAGAGTGGGTTTCCGGTGTCCCAAGTACCTTCTCCTCATTGCCCTTAATAATACCTTTGTGGTCTGGGTTCACATAAGTCTTCCAACCCTCTCTACACACAGGGTGGTTTTTTGCATATGAATGTGGTGTGCATGGGTATGTAAGCATGTTCATTTGTGTGTGAGCACATGTGTTTTGGTGTGTGCAGAGACTAGAGGTTGATGTTAGTGTCTTCCTCAATTGTTTTCCAGCTGTTTTTTTTTTTTTTTGAGGCAAGGTTTCTCACTGAATCTTGGGCTCATCAATTTGGCAAGATGACTAGCCAGCAGGTCCCAGGGATGCTCCTATCTCTGCCTCCACAGTACTAGTTTTACAGGCACAATACCACACCTGGCTTTCACATAGCCTCTGGAGATCTGAACTCAGATCCTCATGTTTGTGGGCATGTTCTTTCTGACTGAGCCATCTTCCCAACCCCTCTAACCACATTTAAAAATAAACAAGACTCTGCATCCACAAGATACATATGCAGTTCTCTGGTCCACCTGATGACATAGCATGGCTTACCATGTTCTTATTAAGTAAGTGATGCTATCGCTACCCCACCCAGATCCCTTTCTGCACAGTGTATGCCGTGATGGTGAGGGCTATATAGCTCAGGATATTGTTGTACAAGGTTTTATTGCTGCTGGGTCTGAGACTGGAAATATATTCAGATCACAAGTCCTAATTAGTATTCACAACACACTTCAGTAGTATTTCTATCACCGAACAAAATGCACAAGGAAACATACTGAGAATATAAATACCCAGAGCCAGTTTTCAACAGAAACAGAAAAGCATGGTACAAACAAGCTCTTCTCTAACTCTTTTGATTTAGGGACCTGAAGTTATTTATCTTCTCAGCCCCTCCTGGAGAGTAGCAGGAGGTATTTATTCTTATGATGAATCCTGAAAAGGTTAACATCTCTATGCTCCACGTTTGATGTTGACCAACGCATCAACCTCAGATGGGTGCTTGGCGGCGATCAGTTGCCTAGAACATTCACTCTCATCCAATTTAAATCCAGCAGACCCTCTGTGTTTGGGGGCTTGGCGAGGCAATCATGTTACAACACTGACAATGACATCTGCACTGCCCAGGAGTTCAGAGCTCTGTACATAAATGACTACACAGTATGACAATTCCATAACAGGTGGCCGTGCCAGGGTCATGGTTAACACTGAGATGATAGCTATTAACTTACATCATGGGAACAGGGTGCTTCTCACAAGAAAGCATTGCTTAGGAATGACGTGCTCCTTGCTAATATTCTCCAAACTCTCCAGTCCAAACCCACCTCTCCATGGAGGGCAAAACAGTTCTGAGAGACTTCAGCTTGATTTCTCCATGGATCCATACAGGGGGCAATATCCTCATAGAGAAAGCATCCATTATTGCTGTGATGTTATAGTTAGTTTCTAAGACACTGCTGCTGATAAACATGGAGTAAAACAGTTGTTGTGACAGGCAAAAGGGAAAGAGATACACACTAGAATAGCAATGTCTAATAGAAGATCCTATGATGGTAGAGATGACCTTTACCTATGCAATCCAATATGGTAGCCACTGGACATGTGTGAACACATCACATGTGGTGAGAGTGAGTGTATGCTACTTTTCTTGTAGCTGTGACCAAATACATAACAAAGACAAATTAAGAGGAAGAGTGTTGCGGTCAACTTCCTAGTTGCTGCGCAGAAAGAACCCAAGCAAAAGTGGCTTGTGGAGGAAAGGGTTTATTAGGCTTACAGACTCGAGGAGAGACTCCATCCTGGCAGGGAAAATGATGGCATGAGCAGAGGGGTGGACATCACCTCTGCCACAGCACTGCAAACAGCGGCAGGAAGGTGTGCCAAACACTGGCAAGGGGAAGCTGGCTTATAACCCCATAAGCCCACCCCCAACAACACAACTCTAGTGAGGTTGTAATTCTCTAACTGCCATCAGCTGAGGATTGATCATTGAGAACACATTCATTTGTTTGTAGGGGACACCTGGATCAAACCATGACAAAGAGGTGTTTATTTTGGCTTACAGTTTAAAAGATTTCAGTCCCTAGCTCTTGGCTCCATTGATTCTGGCCACATGGTAAGAAGAACAATATGGCAGTGAGCACCGTGGAGGAGGAAGACATTCACATTGTGGCAGACAGGAAGCAGGGAGGATGGATGGGATTGGGGACCAGGTATATCCTTTGAAGGTAAGCTCCCAAAGACCTACCCTTTTCAACTAGGCCCCATCTCCTTATGTTTCCAGAACCTTCCAAAATGGCACCAACAGTTGGGAACCAGGAATTCAACACAGATGGCTGTGGGGGACATTTCAGATTCAAACCATAATATTCATAGTGTGAACTGAATTTCAAGTTTTGGTTAATATTTAAGTATCATTTGCTTAAAAAGGAGTTGACTGCAGAAGTAGTAACTTTCAGTCTTTCCCTTTAATTATGAGCAACTCCAGAACTTTTCTTTCAAAAATGTGGAACGCTCAGCTCAGGGCCCAGAGACAGCAAAGAGCAATTCTTCTACTGGAGATGCAAAGAGGAAATGCCAGTGATATGATCTCTTTCCCTTCTTCTCCTTGGGGAAGAAAGTATTTCTGGGCTCTGCTTGGCTGGCAGCCTGTGTGAACATTGGTGTAGCATTGAAGAAGAGAACCAAGAATATCAAAGACTCGCTGGATGGAAGCATTTTGGGATGAAGATTTATTCCTAGAAGATAGAGGGATAATTGCAAAAAGTTGATAAAAAAAAAGATACATGTGAAAGAACAGAGAGATCAGGACAAGGTTTAAAGTTTGGGAGAATTTGAAGAGAACAGTTCGGAGAACGTAGAAGGCTCTGGAGGGATAAGAACAAGAAAACAAAATGTTTTCTTGTGTGTGGGGGGGTGGGGGTTGTGCATTTTTAAGGGCATGTACATGTCATGGCATACATGGGGGAGTCGGAGGAAAAGCTTGGGTATCTGTCCCTTGCCTTACATCTTGTTTGAGACAGGAGACAATCCCCCCTCACTTCTGCTGCTACAGACATCAGACTATCTGACTCACATTAGGTTTGCACAAGCACCTTTAACCACTGAGCAATCTTCCCAGCTCATTAAAAAAAAAAAAACTTTTGAGACATTTTCTCTGTATCACTAATGGGCCTAACTTCCAAGTTTTCTAAAGGCCTCTGTGGTTTGACACAGTTTATCAATTATTTTTGATGCTGTGTCTCTATTTGAGAGTGAGCAGGCCCAGCTATGTTAAGGAAATGAAAGGAAAGAAGACTAGGAAAAAGAGAGAAAACTTCACAAGGAAGAAGTGCAGTCTCTTCTCCCACAAGTGGTGCTGGTGGAGGGCAGAGACCTTGAGACTGAGAGGAGGCAAGGGGATGACAATGTCCTTGGCTATTTATTTCCTAGCAGTCCCAGAGGCACCACCCCTCTGTGGTCAGATCTAGAAGGTCCTTACAACTGAAGATGCTGTTTCAGGAAGGGGGTTCCATTAATGTCTGCACTGCACATCTCCGGTTTGGACTGCAAAAGGTTGAGTTGGTGTTTATTACAAGGTCCCCACACAGAACAATTTTAGTGAGTTTAGCTGGGAGGATAAAAAGAATCCAATTACAAAATCATTCAAACCAATCACAGGAATGGTGGGCTTCACAGTTTTCCATTAGCTGATTGAACTAGGTGTAGCATAGATAAATGAACAGCAATCCTTTCTGATCCTACCCTAGGGGTGCTTTCCTCCTTCACCAAGAATGCATGAGGGCTCATATTGGGAGGAGAGAAGAGCTATGAAGAGGGTTGTATGAAGGTTTCATCAGAGTTACAAGAATCCTCAGGTTCAGATTACCTGAGCTAAAGGCTGTGCACTATGGATCTATTTGTTGAAGAACAGCTTTGTCTTCTGAGAACAACAAACCTTACCCTAAGGGAGGAATAAGCTGGAGCATGTAGACACTCATGAAAATGTAAAAAAGCAAAAAATAAAAAATAAAAGTAAGTTCTTTGTGGTATTTTCCACCACTCAAGCTGCCTTCCCACTGCAGGGGCTCTTGCCTAAGACAGAGCATGGAAAACAGGTGTGTAAAGAGGGAAGGGACGGACCCTGGAGAGAGACACAGTCCCTCCCAATTCTGAGTTCTCTGACTAATTAGTATGTTATGTGGACCACGTTCTCCGCCTCTCTAATTCTGTTTCTTTATCCGTAACATCTCTGTTATCAAAGAGATCCCCATAGAACACTTAGTGGCACAAAGAAAGGGCTTTGTAAGGGCTATTATGATAATGAGGATATACAGTAAATAACAAGAATGTCCTTATATTAACACACACACACCCCAACACAGGGAATCTGACTCCATTAGCACTGGAGACACAGTGGGTAAATAATCAGAGTGGATTCCTGTGTGATGGTGGGACTACAGTAGGACAATAGGAAAAGGTTATAACCAATAGGGGACCCAGAGAACTGAATTTCTGAGCACCCAAGCAACACCCCTGGGGGAACCCTTCCAGTTGTCTACGGGTTGAAGGACGAGGCATGGTGCCTATAATGGAAGGTGGGGGCAGAGTCATGGAAATATAGCTTGCTTTTAAAAATTTGTTTTAGCCTTCAGGTGTGTAAGATATGAGGCTGTGGATACACAGGTGTCACAGGAATGTCTGAGTGAGGACTCTTGAAATTATAGTCATCAGAAGTAGTCCCGGGGTTCTCTCCAGAGCCCTGGCCTCCAACACTTGGTGGAGCCAGAGGTCAACAGGGAGAAAATTACAGCACATCTTCAGAAGTCAGAGCCCTACATCTCATAGCCCCAGGGAGGCAGTTATTCCCAGCTAAATGACTGTCTGGCTACGAGAGAAAAGGATGTCTTAAGGAGAAATAAAAACCTCTAGCATTTTTACAGGTCCTCACTCAATGACCCACCAGCTGGATAGCCTAGGAAACCTTTGGACTTCTTTTCTTTTGGAGATTTGGATTTCCTATTTAGAAAATTGGTGGAGAAACTTAAGCTTTTTGTTGAAGCAAACAGATGAGGGAGAGATTGAAAGCCACACTCCTCGTGAATGACCACTGGTTTTATTAGGCTGGCTATACTTACTACTTGGAAGAAGGTGATCATTTATGTCTTTATTCATCCTAAAAGTACAAACTGTTTAGTGTTAACCAAGCACCAAACTTGGTGTTCATTAGGTAATAGATAATAGACAAAGTCTTTGGAATTTCCAAGATTACCAAAAGATTTAAAAGGTTATGGCCTTCAAAGTTAAAAAATATTATTTATGTTATTGGATGGGATTTAATAACTTTGCACTGAGAAATAGAAGATCACAAGATAGGGGATGCCTTCTCCAGTCCCACATCTGATCTCTCAGTTTTCTGAAAGTTACCCTCAAAAGGCAAGGTGGCGCATGCCTATAATTCCAACATTCAGGAGGCTGAAGAGAGGGAATTTGAGGCTAGCCTGGGTTACATAGTTCAAGACCAGTCTTGGCGAATTCATGAGAACCTTCATGGTACATCTTGTTTCCACTTCCTCTGGCATTCCTTCAGGAATTAATCTTTGTGGTACCTTGCTAATGGGGCATGGAGAAAGTAGGGTTTTGCTGAGTCTGGCAGGCTTCTGGGACTGTCTCCTTCTGATAAGGAAGTTGAGGCAAAGTCCGAGGGCCTCTGTAAATTTTAGCAATCCTGAAAACTCCAGGCCCCAGGCAGGCCACAGCTGTCCCCTGAGATAAAAGCAAGCAGTTCAAAGCCTAACTTAACCCAACTGCAATAAACAAACCTAAACAACAAGGTTATATTTCCTCTGCTAACATCACCATTCTATCCATGTCTATATCCATGTATAGAATCACGTAGCCCCCTCAATTTATCTATGCAAATTAGGTATCCAAAGGATACTGGCCCCTACCAATCAAACTCATGAGATGCTCACAGATCTTGCTTCCTATGCTTCTACCTCTGACTTTTCTCTATATAAACAACTGCTATCTATACAATAAACGAGAATTGCCCACTGCTGCATTCTCCCGAGAATCTCATCTCTCGTTTGGCTCACAAATCTTGGTGTGTCCGGCCTGTGCTCCTATTTTGCATGTGTATATGTGTGTAATGTGCATGTATGTGTGTTCATCTGTGTGAAGCCACACATGTAGGAGGTGTGTGTGTGTGTGTGTTTGTGTATGTAGACCAGAGGTCTACATTGGGCATCTTGATCTATTGTCTATTGCCCTCCACCTTATTTATTGAGCCCAGAGCTTACTGATTGGTCTAGACTAGCTATCTAGCAAGCCCATGGGATTCTCCTATCTGTTCCTCCCCAGTCCTGGCATTACAGGTTAACACTACTACAGCTGACATTTATGAGGATGCTGGGGATCCCAACTCAGGTGCTTATACTTTCATAGGAAGCACTATACAAATATAAAAGTCATCATCACTATTATGTATTTTAGATGCATTATTTATTTTCATACTATACAAAATGTTATCCCATAGATGCTATTACTATATTGCAGATGAGCAAATTAAGGCTTTAAAGGAGCAATTAATTTTATTAAGGATGTACTAATTGCTAAAATAATCAGATTTGCATCCAGGCCCATTTCACTACAACCATGTATTTATTTTGTAACTGTAAAGATTGTGTACTATTTGGGTGTACAGACAGTACGGCACCAAGAAAGAAATCTCTCTCTCCCTACACAGGAGATAATTATCTTGCATTGAGCTCTGAGGACCACAGTCATTTAGTGCAGCCAAGAGTAACAAGACCCAATGCTTTAGCTCTCCAAGGGGGTTCTGTTGGTTCTACCTAGTGTGCCCTATTCCCCAACAATGCTGGCAAGGAAGCTAGCTGAAGAGTCAGAGGTCACCAGCAGATACGGATTAAAGCCAGAAGTTGAATGCATAGTCCTATAAGAAAATATCCCCTCCAAAGATGATCCAGATCCTCACAGGAGTGTCTCTGCTGTTTCCTGGGCCTTCAAACATAATTTGCTTACGTCAATACCATGACCTGTGTGAGCTCACACACAGAGGAGTCAAACTAATTTGAGATTACATCCCTGCTGCCCTTTCCTATGAAGAGTCTCTCTGGCTTCCAATTAAGCTTTTTCTTCTATGACAAATTCCAGGATGTCAAAAAGGATCCCTCTTAGGAAAGAGAAATGCCAGGCACTTGAGGACATAGGAATGCGATTTCTCCATGCTCGGTGAACTTTTTCGTCAGTGTTGAATGTCAGCAATGGACACGAAGGTTACAGGGTTTGTAATCCTTTTGAACAAAACTCCAAGGAAGATCTGTTCACATACTCAGTAGTCAGAGAAATCCTTGCTACCACCCAACAGTGACGATGCACAGGGCTGCTATGGTGATAGCAATGGATTGACTCAAGTCTAGTCCTCATTCTAGGAGTGAGATTCCAAAGCCAGCACCCGGATCCTTGTGGCCAATGTGCTTCTGAGAAGCATCCAGAACCAGGAGGCATCACATCAAGTCTTGGGTCTGTCTTCTGAAGCCTGAGGGATTTGACAAGGAGAGTGACCCTTATTGGGAATCTACCTTATGTTTAGCATTGTAACAGCTTCCCTATACTCTCTTCCCTACAATCCTTATAACAATACCTAAAAGTGGACATTGTTACCAGGATGAATTAAATACATCATTCTCTTAACAACAAGCAGCTGCGTGAGGTAGATTTAGGCTCAGAACCTTCTCACAATCTCAACTTTGGAATCCCTTTTTTCTCACCTAGAAAATAGGAATGAAAATTCCTGTGCTGCCCACCTTGTGATCAGATGCAGAGGTGGTGTGCACCATCAGTTTTTGTTGCTGCCAAGATGCTGTTCTTGGAGGGTGGGGTAAAATGAGAGCTACTCAACATGCTACAACACACATGGCTAACAATAAAGGGCAAGGCAAAATTCCAACCTATGGCTACCTGTAAACACAGCCCAGGCACTTCCTATAGGCAACCTCTGACTAAGCTTTACTTGCTTTTCAACCAGAGGGCCCACCAACCATCTCCAGACATTCTTTCTATAAGCTGAATGAATGAACTGGTATTTTTCTTTTCTTTTAGAACACAGAGCCTCACTTGTGCTAAGCAAGTAGTTGACTACTGAGATACAACCCCAACTGAGAGTAGGCAGTTCTTAGTGGATACATCTGCCTCCATTCCTGCTCTTCCTTCAGGAACATTCTCTTGATTCCAGGTTATTTGAATTCCATACCTTTGACTCTCAGAAGTTTTGAGGAGACATTACTATAGAAAAGCAATCAGATTTAGTGGGATACCATTAGTGATTTTTAGCAAATGGAAAAGTTCTAAGTTGTATTATTAAGCTATCTGCAATTTACTTCATTTTTATTGTACTAAAATTATTTCTACTTCGATGAATCTGCTCCAAATAAATATTATTACAATAAATTTTAACTTCTCAATCTTGTTTTTTCCTCCCTCCAATGTAAAAGTTTCTAATTATTGCATTTCTTGTTGGGTTTATTCTTTGGTGGTCATTACTTATTTTAGCTATCACAATAGAAAAATTGTGAGGAAGACAGGATTATGTGGAGAAACAGATAAGAAAGGAGAGATAGAGAAAGGAAGGGAAATGCAGGCTTCTTTTTTTGAAGTGAAATCAAAATATTCTTATAGGGACAAGATGGCTCTGAAGAAACCATTGGTTCAAATGATGGGATTTAAACACATGTCTTTCCTTTGAGGCAGAACCACTGTGTTGTGATTTGAATGTGAAATGTCTCCCACAAGCTCCTGTGTTTGAATTCAAGATCCCCAGATGGTGGCACTGTTTTGGGAGGTTGTGGAAACTTAGAAGCGGGATGCATGGGTAGTGGAGTTATGTCACTGAGGGTAGGACTTTGAGGATTAGAGGCTATCCCCATCTCCAGCCCAAGCTCTCTATTTCCTGATCCATCAAGATGTGCACAAACAGACTCACACCTCTGCCAACATGGACTGATCCTCTCCAGCTACTACACCTTCCCTGCCATGATGGACAGCTTTCTATGGACCATGAGCCAAAATAAACCCCTTGCACCTTACATTGATTCTGCTGGGTATCTGGTCATAGTGACAAGAAAGCCAACTGATACACACTGGTTGTGTTCCCTTTCCTCTCTAAGTTGCTGAGAAGAAAGAATGTCCATGTTGCAGAAATACCAAGAGTTTCAGGCCAGTCAGGGCTACCTTGTCTCAAAAAGTAAAACACAACAAGAGTCCAAAGATTGTTCACTTCCTTACTGGTCAAAGAGCAGACATGACCATCCCCAGCCCTCCTCAGCAAGAATTCAGTTATTGGGAAAGGGCAAACTTCAGTAACCAAGAAGGAGCCCTGAGCCAGCAGTTGCCTTGGCTCAGTACCATATGGGCTCCATCATGACACAGCACATAGCCACACTCCTTGTCACGCCCTGCATCCCTCACCCAACACAGCATGATCCAGACCACTTTGTCCATTCTCCATGTCACAGTGGCACCTGCCTTGGGTATCAGATCCTCTGAGCAATTTCCCATGTTTACAAGCAGCTGTGGCACTGAACCTCACAGACTCCATTTGCTTATTTGAATAAACACAGGGTATGCCCCTGGCCATTTTCCATTCCATCAACCTTATTAGTGACTGTGTAATGCTGAGTTGTTTGGGACATCTTGTATTCAAGTTGTCAATGTGCGCAATAGTCCAGTCAAGCAAAGACACAGAAGAAGGATATCGTGAGTGGCTCCGAGGAGTGGAGATTATGTTTAATCAGCAGGAGTATTCTGGATCAAGTCATGGCAACCCGATCCTAAGGCTTCGCGTACCTCAGAAGTACAGGGAAAATGGATGTGGTGCAGGAACATAAGGATATTTGGGAGCAGGCAGGAGAGACGACATTCTGCAATCTTGAATCATATTAGTTCCTTCAAATCTATGAAATGTATTCATGGTCCTTTCTCTGTATTACCATTGCTGGGTCTGTCTACCTCTCTGCCTCTTGGTCTCTTGTCATCTCTCAGTTTTTCAGTCTCCTTTCTCGTTCTTATTTTATATGCCTTTATTACTGTGCCTGGTTATTCTCTGGCCCCTCAAATGTGTAGAATCCAAGAGCAAGGTGGAATTGAATTTCTACATTGCTCTTCACTTGGAGGTCTGAGACCCTGAGAGCTCCTCTTTAAATCAGTCTGTGATGCTGCCCTTGTTGACCTTCCTTCGGGATGAAGCAGTGTATGTATGTGCAACTCAGTTCCTGGCTTAGAACAACTGTTCCATAAATATTCACTTTTCCCTGGTCTCCGATGCATCCTGGTGACATATTAGAATTCCACCCATCTGCTGGCTTGTTTCTGGTGTGGCCTGCCCTCAGCCCATTTTCAGACCAGCCAATGGGGCTCTGACTGGCTGGAGCCATTTTTCATCCAATTGGTCTCTTTCCAGCAGTTTCATATGACCTCTCATTGTAAATCACTCTGGGAAAATAAATGTCCCCAATCCATTAGTGCCTTTCTGCCACAAGCCAATTTGAGCCACAAACTAGACAAGGCTTGTTAATGGCCACTTAAATACATTCCTACAGCCCAACTTGGAGACCCTCAGCCAAAAACCTTATCAGCTTCTATCCAAGAGACAAGATACTGATGCCAACAAGGTATAGAGCTGACACTGATCAGTTGGGGGATGGGGCGGGATCACACACTCTTGTTTGCCTAGGGCAGTTCCAGTTGGTCTCCGCTACTCCAGAATCATTACTACATGCCGCATCCAATTTCAGAAGAGTTACAGTTAGAATGATAAAACCATATAACGTATCTATGGCAACCAAGAGCAATCGTTAGATAACAATATCACTTATTAACCATCAGCTGTGTACCAGGCATCATCGTAAAGGTTTTATATCTTGCACTTCAGTTAAACTTCAGTACAGCACTAAGAAAGGAGGCAAAGCTATCTTATCTCCATTTTACATACCAGAAAACTGAGATTCTGAAGTGTTAAGCAACATGGCCAATGCCAACCATAGAGGAGCATCATCATGCCTTATTTAGTTCCCTCACTGATGGTGCACTATTCTCCACATACTGGAGTGTTGGCTGCTTGTTGTTTGGAGCTTTCTCCTTCCATGGAGAACTGTGTTCAGTCAAATGTAAGCACCTCTGCTCGAGAGACCCTATGCTCCAACATAGGAAATACTCAAGCCAATGACACCTGGGCTTCACTTGATTATTTGAATAAATACACGTATGTCATTGGCCATTTTCAATGCATCAGCCTTATTAGTGACAGTTTAATGATGTACTGTTTGGGACGTCTTGCATTTAATGTTTGCAATTGTCCAGTCAAGCAAAGGAGGCAGAGGAAGGACTTCCAGTACCTTGGGTAGTTCCAAGGATTTACAATGAGAGGTCATATGAAAGTTCTGGAAAGGGTCCAATTGGATGAAAAATGGTTCCAGCCAGCCATGCCCCACAGGCTGATCTTGCTCCTAGGTGAGATTAAATGCAGTGGGATCACTCTCTTGCTGAGCACTCTCTTCTGTCATAGCCCATTTCCCTCTCTCCTTGTATCCTGAAAACACTCCTTCAGTAAACTGTTAAAGAATCACTGTGCCAGGCTTCAAAGACATATACTTAGCAAAGAATAGAGCTGGGACTCATGTCTAGCAAGTCCAGTTCCTAATCACTAAGCAGTTATGACATAATATTGCCTATATGGTATTCATGATTAAAATGATGGCCTCCAGGCTTAGTGTGTAACTCAGGATTTAAGTGAGTCACTAGCATGCATGAGGCCTTTGGTTCAGTCCCCAGCATTACAATAAAACAAAAATGGGGCTGGAACAATGACTCAGTCAGCAAAAGCACTTTCCACACAAGCACTAGGGACCGAGTTTGGATTGCCAGCACCCATGTAAATGCTGGGCATGAAGGTGCTCACCTGTAAGTCCAGAACTCCAGAGACACAGACAGTCCCCAGGGCAAGCTAGCCAAATCAATGAGCTCTGGGTTCAGTGAGAGATCCTGTCTAATAAAGAAGGTGGAGAGAAATACAGGGAGACATTGCACATCAACCTCTGGCCTCTACACTTACACACCTGCATACATAAGTGCACCCACATGCATATGAACATGCATACACACACATCACCTCCAAGTTGCCACCAATGAACATATGGCATATATACTAGAAATAACAACAGTCACAGAAGCACTAACTGCAGCATATCGTGGATAGATAATAAGCCAGTGTCTGCATTCTATCGAATCCTCTTGACACTACCAGGAGGTTTGTCCTGCTGTCCCCATTTTGCAGATGAAGCCCAGGAAGCTTGAAGAAAGGAAGACACACCCATCAAAGTCAGGCAGATTGGAAGAGACAAGGCTCAAGCTGACCACCAGGTCCATCTTTCTTCAAAGGCCACTTACTTTTCTAATTGGCCACAAACACTCTTGTGTTAATCTGGCAATGAATAATGGATTCCCCCTTCAGGTGACATTCATTAGATAGGAGAGTCTTCGGTCCCTTCACCCCCTATTCCAAGCAGTAGTTCTTTTTAAGCTGCATTTGAACATGTCTGTACTTTCTGGGGGGGGGAAGCCATATTGCTCTGGGAATAATCAAAGAATGCCCCCTTAGCCACACACACACAAAAAAACAAACAAACAAACAAACAAACAAAGAATCCATATATTGTGTAAAGAAAGGGAAACAACCCAGGCCCAGAGAGGCAACTCACATTTCTTGTCGTTTTCCCAGGGAGACAAAATGGAATAAAAGGAAAGTAACAGAGCTTTAAGGACACAGGTACAAATTCTAACTCTACTGTTTGTGCGACATTTTTTGGAAAGTCAATGTCCCCAAGCTCCAAACTGCTCTATATGAAAAAAAAAATCCCTGCCTTATCAGTCCATAAATAAGAGGGTTCAGACAAGATATAATATGTATTTCTTCTTGTCTCTTCTCTTCCATCTCTGTAAAATTGATATGGTAACCAACTTGAGCCCTCCAGAGCTTCCCTGGTCTGACTAATACTAGCTCAGATGTATTAGTATTGCACTTTTTTTCTAAGGAAAAAGCATATCCTACTTTATGATAAAAGGTTTCTATTAAAAACAGAGAGCAAATAAAAGAGGGCCTTCAGCTGTGAGGCCTCAGTTGATTCATAAAAACTCAGAATGAGTCATGCTGGATGTCAAGGCTGAAACTCAAAATCAATGGGCCTCTTTGGCTAGCCAATCCCAGCCTAGTGGAGGAGGACAGGCCCGATGTGCCATCTCCTAAAGCGATTCCAATCTTGCTTGCAAACTGATTAACTCTGCCACCAGCTTGGTGAAAGGAAAAAAAAATCAATCGGGACCATTTGCAATACTGTAATCCAAGTGTACTCCAAGCCTGGGCGACTTTCAGAACAGGTGGGGGATCTATGGTGTGCGTGTGTGTGCATGCATGTGTGTGCGTGCGTGTGTGTTTACAGAGCCATTAAAGAATAGATTTCTGTATTGAGCTCTGAAAATCAACCTCACTGCCTTCATCTTGACATTGTTTCAAGATGCTCCAGCTCCTATAAGCATTTATGCACTTATCGGGAGGCTACTAAATGCTGAAGCTGGATAATAGACCTATTTGCACTGCAGATGAAACCCTTTCTTTAAGTAGCTACAACAGTTCTTTCTCTGAATATATCTTCTGACATTGGAACCTAGAGCTCAATCCTCAGTTTGGATGAAGGGTCATAAATTACATGCACATATATAATTGTATGTGTGTACATGTATACACATACATCTATACTCATACTATTTTTGATGAGGTGTTGGAGGAAGGAGAGGTATTAACACAGGGGTTTAACTAGTGTACCAGGCAAACATTCTTCTACCAACATAACCCCCTCCAAGCTCCACAATCCATTCAGTGTGAGGAGTGCTGCAACAGACACTGGTGATTTATTGGTGAAAAGAGCAGGAAAAGCCTTGTATTCTAGAACCAATCACTTTGGCTTAGTAAGAGTTAATAAAAAGATGGTATAGAATCTCTAGGTTGGCAAAAGCCTCTTCCAATAGACCTATTTCCCCAGAGATGCCTCAGAGCACTGTTTAAAGTCACACATGACCAGCCTCCTGTATGAGAAGCTAGCCAGGGACGGGTGCCCATTGCTCCCACCAGCTGCCTCCCCATCTGGTAAATGAAATATGCCTGCTGTCCAGGTGACCAAGGGGGCAAGGAGGTAATCTCCTTTGCATTTTTCTTGCCACTAGATCAGGTTGCATATTCTGGGTTTCCTTTCCAGTCTATTCCGGAGAGATGTGAGCTGCCTGCTACTTTAAGGAGCAGTGTGCATCAGAGGCTCCTGAGATCCAGCCAGTTCCCCTTGCAAGCTTCCCTTTCCTTAGACTTCCCCAGAACTCCCTGAACATGATGGTGTAAGGTCCCCATGCACCAAAAGGCTTGAAATCCCAGTTGGGTATGAGGCTGGGGAAGTCTCCCCAGGAGGAATGGGGAATAAAATAGAGGGTCTTTTAGAGAGTAGGCTTCTGAGATGCGCTCAGGAGTTCTGGAGGAGGTTGAGCAGGGAAGCAGAGCAGAAGAAATCGGAGAGAAGAAGCAGGTGGCCTATAGCCCTGATCTCGCCCTTTACCCAGCCTTCCCATACCCCTAATTTCCTTTCTTCATGCCAGGTCAAGGAAAGGGAAAAGTGCAGGAGGACACACGGATGCAAGCTCTGCTCGCGGTCCCCAGAACCACCAGGACAACTAGAGGTTAAAAGATGGGGTATTAAGTCCCAGCCAAGCTACGAGTTGGCAGTGGAATCATTGGGCAAATCAGCATTTCTTCCAAGCCTCGGTTTTCTCACCTGTAAAGGAGGGTAAGACCGCTACCTAACTCACTAGGTCCCAGAAAGT
Organism: Zapus hudsonius; assembly: GCA_004024765.1. Classification (NCBI taxonomy): domain Eukaryota; kingdom Metazoa; phylum Chordata; class Mammalia; order Rodentia; family Dipodidae; genus Zapus; species Zapus hudsonius. The sequence continues at coordinate 17,065 of PVHP010003567.1, forward strand.
ATTAAGTGGGATCGCGTATGTAAAACTAAAACCTCATGGAGCACACCCGAAGCCTACAGCTATTATTGTTTGTAAACTCATGCTAGCCATCAAATCACCCCTTCTCCCATGCTGGCAGCTGAGTGTTATGTTGCAGACCCCTTGTGCTGGGCCACCATCCTCCCCACCACCCTGCATCTATCTGGCTTGGGAAGAAGGTCGACCGCTGAGCATCCTTCCCCGCACAGCCTGGCCTGGCACGGACCCCTGGAGAGGCTCGGAGAGCAGGGTGGGAACGCGCAGGGAGCGCGGGTCCCGGGTTCCAGGTTTGGGTCCCACCGAGGCTCTCCCACCCACTCGCGGAGCGCCAGGCGCGCAAAGAGAGAAAGCGAGAAAAGCGCAGATACTGGACCAGGCTTTGACGCGGATCTTGAGCTCGCCGTCCTGCGGCTCGGGCATGGCCTTCCTGGAGAGCCTTAGCTTGTTGAGCCCCCCGAAGCCAGCCAGCACCACGGCGCGCATCTCCTGGGCATCCCCGAGGCGGTGCGAGTCGCCGCTGCCGCCCTCCGCGGTCTCCTTGCCGGCTTCCTTCTCGATCATTTGCTCCGTCTCCTCCGCCTTCTCCACGCCTTCCTTGGCCATGGCGCGCGGGGGCGCGGGGCGCACGGGCTGCGGCGGCTGCGGCGCGAGGGGTCGAGGCTGTTCTCCCGCGGGTTCCTCCTGTTGAATGTGGGATGCTCTTCTGTGCAATGGCTGCAGCCTCAGCCCGCCGATCCGCGGTCCACAGCCTCCGCCGTAATCCTCAGAGGAGCTGCGCCCAAGCGCCCTTCCTCCGGTCCCGCTGCCTCCTCTCCTCCCCGCCCAAATTAAGCGCCAAGCCCAGTTTTGGAGTGAATCCCAAATCAGGGTGTTGGCCACAGTCTTAAAACTAGATGTGCCCAAGATTCGTGAATGCAACACACGTAGAACAGCCTCCTGGTCCTATCCCCGCCGCCACCACCCGGGTCCCCGCTGTGGGTGCAGTACTCGGTTATATACGGCGGAGGCTCCGGCGCCTTGAAATGGACAGAGAAGAATGTCTGGGCCTGGAGGATGCTGTCGCCAGACAAGGTGGCCTCCTCTCCGCGGATAGGCCGGGGTGGGAGGGCTAGCTGGGAAATTGGGCTGCTTCCCATCTGCGGGTTCTGAGGGGAACCACAGGAAGGTGCGGGAAATTAGTGCAGGAAGCGGGAAATTAGAGATCCCAGTCAGAGCTCTGAAGAGCCCAATTCAGATCCTTTCACTCCAGTGTCACCCAGGACTCTCCTTCCTGGACACCCCCTGGGCTTCCTTAGAATGGCTAATTCTCAGCACCTGTGCCATTTGGGGCTAAGGAAGAACGTCTGGAAACCTCTCTCTCTCTCTCTCTCTCTCTCTCTCTCTCTCTCTCTCTCTCTCTCTCTCTCTCTCTCTCTTTCTCTCTCTCTCTGTTTTGCTTTGCTTTTTGCTATATAGCCTTTTGAAGGAAGAGTAAACTCATAGAAAAACTTGTATTTTCTCCAGCTGGGCTTGTTGACACCTGCTTCAGCATCCAGGAGGTCGAGGTAGGAGGGAAATGCTAGCTCAAAAAACTTAAGTAAAAGTTAAAAATAAATAAATAAATGTTACCAGATCGTGTCCAGCAACTTCCCATTAAACCTGCAATAGATTAAAACTTTTTTTTTTACAGGAGGTATATATTTTACTGCATGTAGCTGTTGACCTTGGCATTTCAGGTGACATTCATCTTTCCTGAGCCTCAGCATGCACATTCATAAAATGGATACGTTCATTTTCTCTGCATTGTGTTAATTACAGGGCTGGCTGTTTCAGCGATACCGGGTCCTGACCTTTGAGGAACTTGGTTGCAGAGAAGGCAGGTCAGATACATGAAAAGGGAGCATGGCAGAGGTAACCATAGATCAGCCTCTTCTCTCTCCATTCTTCCCTTTGCCAGTCTTTTTTAAAGCCCTTAGAGACTCCTCAAGGTATTTTCCATCTAAGGAGACTGTCACAATGGAAGTGAAATCTTTCAGTAAGAAGACATGAAAAGTAATATTATCTTAGAAATAATTGCCTAAAGAATGTGAAATGGCTCAGCAGTTTCCTGTGTTTCAAAAGAGCATTATGTCTCCTCCTGCCACAGGTCTCTGCAGCTGTTGTGCACTTGACCTGGGTTGAATGTCCCACCACCTTCATCTGGTGTTCATTCCTTTTGCATTCTTCTTTTGTTTGTTGGTTTTCCAAGGGAGTGTCTTGCTCGAGCTCAAGCTGACCTGGATTTCACTATCTAGTCTTAGGGTGGCCTCAAACTCATGGTGATCCTCCTACCTCTGCCTCCCAAGTGCTGGGACCTTTTGCATTCTTACCCAGCAAATCTATTTCTTGTGGAAGGCTCCCAAGCTTTTACCTGTAAGTGTTCATGTCAGCTTGTGACTATGATATGATTTACTTGGTAATGTCTGGTTATCCAACTGAACTTCCTGTGGGCAGGAGCTCTTCTTTTTTGAACTGTTTCCTTCAGTTTAGCACGTGAGTGGCACATAGTCCAATGTGCTCAGAATATACTAGTTGAATTACTAATTGAGCTCGACAATGCAGAGGCTTCTAGAGAAGCCCTGAGGAACTGGTAACTGTCCATGGTAACTTGTCCTAGAGGGTGGAAAAGTGCTCAAGGTGAAGGGGACAGATATGCCAACCAGTTCTTCGGATAGAGAGGGGTCTGAGCGCACTGAAACATGTATAAAGGTGACAGGGAAAGTGGTTTCCAGAGGACTGGTTCATTGGGTGAGCAGCAGTCATGCAAAGGAAGGAAGGGCTAGCTGGAAGCAACTTTTGAAGCAGGTCTCTGTAGCATGGTTTCATAACATGGTGTTTTCTTCGTACCATGTAATAAAATTTAAAACACAACCATGGAGTTAATGGACCTCACTAAAAGGCTTAAAATATAAAAAATAGGGTCTGGGATTTCCGGAACCACGTTTCAGGATAATGACATTGGCAGTAAATGGATGGCAGATTAGAGTTCCTGGAAGCACGATGAACAGTTAGAAACAGGACAGCATGCCAAAGAAAACATGGCACAAATGAGGACTTAGACTGAGTCAGGGGGCATGGACTGGAGGGAGGATAAACAGACAGATCCTCATTAATGAACTGAACATTTCATCCTAAACCCAATTCTCCAAGTTACAAACCCTGTTTACACTGTGAAAGACAGTGTTTAGGCTGGAATCTGGCCTGGTTTATCTTGGAGGTAATCCCAGGAAGAATTGGTTGAGAATTAGGAAAAATGAGATAGAAAAGTGATAAAAAGGCAATATGGAGTATATCAAAGGGTAGATTTCCACAATGGCCCTTTGGGGACCTTTGGGAGACAGAGCGGATGGAACAAGCCTCAGAACTCTCTCATCCATGCAATAAGGAAATAGGTATGGATTCATTCAGCTCTATCCATGAGCTGTTACAGAAAGTGTTTGCCCCTCTCTGCCCCATGTGCTTGGGTAGAGAGATTTTTCAAGCAGACGGTTTGGATGCCTTCCACAGGAAGCATTTTGTACACAGAAGAGTGAGCTTTTGGTAATGGTAATGCTTGCAATGTATGGTATTGTGCTATGTGTGTCCACCGTCCTAAACATTGGGCATGAGACGTGATTTGATTTTCACAATAACCTCATGAGACAAGAATCACTATTTCCACATGATAGAGAGGAACCTGAGTCTAACCACACATTACCAAAGAAACATCGACCACACTTTCCTTTAACTGAGATACAAAACTGACTCCAAGTTCATGCTTTTAATGTCTCACTGTGTGTGTTTATTTAAATAGATCACGTCAGTTCTGCCTCTTAGTGATACTACCCCATTGACTTTTCAGCTGTTTGCTGCTCTTTTCTTGGTCCTATGGTATCCCTGTTTCTCCAAGGTTCTTCGCCTTGCTCTGAGTGTTTTCCTTTGACACAAGAGAAGTAAGACTGCTTTGTCCATAGCTTAAATAGTAAGTCCATAGCTTACTATTTAAAAGATACTGTTTGTCTTATATAGTATATTTAAGGGAGTGCAATTATTCTCTCCAAGGGAATATTCTGGTTGTTCATAAGATCCAGATTATAATGGGTGGATAACTGATTATCACAACAACCCAGAGAGAACACATCACACTCTGAGCTTTTGGGGAAGAAAATTCTCCTCTAAGTCCTGTAGAAACTATTGGTAAGTATTCCCAACTGTGACCCGCTCTGATGGAATGCTACAAGTGCTAACTTCTGGCATATCTCCAGATAAATGCAAAAAGTCAAATTTTAATTCATAAAATTGATTCTTTGGGACTCATTTAAGAGCCTTAGTTGTAGAGCAAGGTCAAACAGTGACCAGTTCTGTCTGGTTAAATACAGAATTACAGCTTAGCTCTATGAACTTACAAGTGGCTCCAAGAAAGAGCACTTGTGCATGTGTATAATTCTATGTGGATGTGTGTGTGTGTGTGTGTGTGTGTGTGTGTGTGAGAGAGAGAGAGAGAGAGAGAGAGAATGAGAGAGAGAGAGAAATTATAGAGGGTCAGACTTTGGAACACTAACCCTCTAAGTGAGGTAGTAATCATCTAAGGAGAGTTTCATAATAAAAGTGAGGTTGTTCAGTAAGAAGATGGAATAATTATCTAAAGCATATGATTCTTCTGATGATCAATATGTTCATTGTATTATCTAATAGTATTCTTTTTTTTTAATATTTTTTAAATATTTTATTTATTTATTTTTCAAGCAGAGAGATACAGAGAGAGAGAGAGAGAGAGAGAGAGAGAGAGAGAGAGAGAGAGAGAGAACACCAGGGCCACCACCTTGTGGGTCTGGCTTATGTGGGTCCTGGAGAATTGAACCCAGGGCCTTAGGCACCAAAGGCAAGTGCCTTATCCACTGAGCCATCTCTCCAACCCTAATAGTATTCTTTTGAATTGTGGTCAAAACAGAATCATTTGTTCTACACACATCACATTGTTTAATCTTCTGAATAGTCCTTAGCAACTATTATCTCTATTTTATAAGGATACATTCAAACTGAATATAAACTAAGTAGCCTTCCCATATTCATATACTTGGCAGGAGCAGAACCAGAACTTGAAGTGGGAGCCATTTGACTGAAATGTGGATTCTTGACCATTATGCTATAATGCCTATGGCTTTATATGTTGCTCTATGGAAGCAACAGAGGGAGAAGATGTTCACATACCTAAACTAACAATAATCTGACTCCATGGAATCCTATCTTCTGTACAAGTTCTGGAGGTAGATAGGGCCCCTAAGGCGAGGGGGAAGCCTACCTATGGTACAAAGGATGCTGACCCAATTTGGTTCCCCGACCCAGTAAACAGTTACCTCCCACAATGAGCTGTTGATCAGAGTGACCCACATGGTCCCTAAAATAAGACAAACTTTTGCCACAGCCCTTGAATACCCACCTCAGGCAAAAGATAAGACCCTATTGCTGAAGATTCCACAGACAGATAGCACACTACACTGAGAGACCCTGCTGAATCCAGAAACGAAATGAGCTCCCAGATGGGCAGCCTGGGTGATGCCAGAAGGTGTTGTCTGAGCTGCCAGGGGAACCAGACCAACGACATCCTGAGAAAGCAGGAGGCATCTTGAAGTTACACCTACCGATGGCCTGAGAATGCAGAACACACTGCTATATGGCACAGACAAGCAAGTCAAGTAGTGCCCATCTGTGCAATAGTGGAGCCCAACCTAGGTGAGTAATCAACAGCTGGCTAATTGGCTATGAGATCCGCTCAGAGGCAGGGAACCCTTGACTGGTACAGGGACCCAAGGCAACCTTAAATGGGGACCAAGAACCCCATCTCCATGGGGAAGTCCTCACTAACCATTCATAGATCCCCAGAAAGGCTACACCCTCCAAATACTCACCAACCTAGCAATGTTTGTCTTAATTGACCAATAATAATCTCACTCTTCACTGGAGACTCTGTATTTTCAGAAAGCAATGAGAATCAGAAACAACCAAACTCCACCAAAGGGACCCGATTTGACGGGGACACCCAAACAGGAGACCATGTACAGCCTTAACACAACCTCTAAGGAAGTGGGATGATGAGCAAATGATCTATTCCCAGAGCAAGGCAGATAACCTAAGGAAGGTCAATGGAGAGAGGCCCCAAGGGTGCCCAAAATTTCTGAAACACAAATTTAGAGACTCTTACAAACCTAATAACTATGCAAAATTTAAATTCACCCACTATGACTAAGGGAAATTTGCGTAAGAGGGGGCAAAAAGAATGTAAGAGTCATGGGGGGGGGAGAATAACTAATGCATAAAAGGGAATGTCATCATGGATTCAATGGCTATATCTAATAACCTATGATACTGAGCATATTATTGTGTTAATATATATAATTTTAAGCCAATAAAAACATTAAAAAAAGAAATGTAATTTTAAAAAAGCCAAGAAGAGGTAGAAAATTTAGAAGTTCAATAATAGAAACAGTGGGCAGGGGCTTATATTAAAGATATGTATGTTTTTATAATTTATAATTGTTGTTTTTATATAAAAGATAAAGGAATATGATAGCTATGAGGAGCACAGCATTATTCCTCAGAGGAGAATTGGGTAGGTGTGAAGGTAGGTAGAATCAGTTTATATCTATATCTCATAGAACCAGCCCTATGGGGTGCCCTCTAGTTGTGTGTGTGTGGGGGAAAGTGAACTGATACTTATTCATCCCTGGCCTTGTACTTCTATAAGTGCTAGAGATAAGATAGTAAGTATGGCAAGCATATTCCCTTTCCTGAAGGAGCTCACAGTCTAAACAAGTAGACAGATATTGATTTGGGTTGGATTGCCCAGAAGCAAACCTCTCTTAATTCGGAAATGTTCATGCAAGTGGTTTATTTGTGAAGTCCAAGGAAGCACCAGTAGGGGGTCTATGGAAGTGAGACAGGGAAGAAAAAACAATAGGAGCCCATTGTCAGCAAGTGGTCCCTGCCATTCTCGTTAAATCTTGCAGGGGAATTCTGGGAGACAGGGTAGCAAACACCTCAGAGACTTGGCAATCAAGAGGCAGGGTAGACGGAGTCTGCATGACTCCAGGCGTCTGTGGAGGAGGGCTGTTTCAAGGATGGGGAAGGGACATGCTGACCATCTGACACATCCGGCCAGTCCTGCATATAGGCTGTTTGAGGACAAAGCTGTCCTGAAAGAGTTGCAGATGTCTGCAGTTGAAAGCCCCGGTGTCATTGTAGGTGTGGGTGTTAATTTTGAGCTCCACAAAGTTAGAGGTTGGGCACTGGCAGTCTCTGCTAGAGATATTAACCCACAAGGTCACATAGTTAATTGATCATTTACTAGTTTGTTAAGTGCTGTGATGTTTCCAAGCTCAGAGAAAGCTTCTCTATGGGCATGACAGCAAAGCATGAGATTCAGATATAAACAACAACTAACAGACACAAATGAGGCCACAAAGGCTACACGAAGTCACCACAATGAATGTTCCTTCCAGCTCTACACTTGGACTGTGAATTGGCCTCATTCTTGTGGTCAAGATAGAGTCATCATGTTCTTGCTAGAAGAATGGAGATGAAGGAGAGGAGAAAAAACCACATCTTTAATTTTGAAATTCTTTATTGAAAACGTTTGTGCATAATGTGTTTTGATCATAATACCTTCCTATTACCTATTCTTGCCTCCCAATTCTCCTTCCACTGAACTCCTCCCCAACTAGTTCCTCTTTGACTTTAAGTGCTCTCTTTTATTTATGTGTTAGTTACCTTCAAATTCTCGAGGCTCTACCTCCCATCGTTGTAGGTGCTTTGAGGTCACAGACTCATGTGGCATTTTGCATCTGGCTTCATGGGGATCTTGGAGGAATTGATCGGAGGCCATTAGGCTTTGCAAAAAACTGCCTTTACCTGGTAAACCATCTTTCCAGCCTGCACATCTTGGTGTTTAAGGACACTATTTACCTACTATTGGCCAGAGCCTAGTCACATCATCTTGCAAAGGAGGCTGGGAGAATGTAACATTTTTCTTAGCTAAGGTACTAGACTCTGTCCCAGGGGGAAGTCAGAGTTCTGTTACTAATGGTAATGGGCAGAGATGATATTTAGAGGTACAGTAGGACCATCCTCAACTGAAACTGTGGGATGATGGATGAACTGTGTGAGAAGGAAGTTCTCACATTTCCTTTTTTGAAGTACATCATGACCTAATGATCCTGGTACCTAAGATTTGATGCTGTCTTCCTACCACTTCACAAAGGCATGCTTTCATCCTAGACTTTTGTCTCCATAGGGTTCCATTGCAACTTTACAATGAAAGTTAATAGGAAAATCCAATTCCTTTTCCAAAGATGCTAGTCATAAGACACTGAAGATCTGTTTAGCAGAATATTAGCCAGATAAAGAATGAATAAAATGGGGACCTTTTCACCAGCTTTTCTCCTTTTATTCAAAAACAGCTATTGTCCACAGAAAGATGATCTTATCAACTCTTTTGTATCACTTGGTAAACATGGTTGACCAAGTGTGGAAAAGACTCTACCACATAGGACTGAGGAAGGAATTTAAATGAAGCAGTTTATGGTTTTGAAACCGCATTCATTCTAGATAATTTCTTTGTCTTTTTTTCATCCTTTCCCCTGTGTATCGCGTAGGGTTTCCTCCTAGTGTGGTGTGTATGATTTTGTGTATGAGTCATCACACAATAATGCTGTCTGCTCCTTCCAAGTGCTGCATAGTGAGTGTTTTCCCCACTGTACCTCGATACAGATCACTGTGAGTAATGGTAATGCTACAGGGCTATAAAATTCTGCTTCAGAAGCAAACAAAGCATTTATGCTCAGATAGGGGCCAATAGATATTAGACAGGAGGAGAAGTGCTCCTTGCCCTGATTCTCTCTTTCTCTTTCTTTCTCCCAAGCTATATATCAGGAGGGACTCACCCAGAGCTAACTCACTCTTATTTCCCTAATCTTTCTGGTTTGAGCCAAGAGATGATTTCCCTGAGAGTGCTGATTCCATTATTATTTTATTGGCCCTTATCCAGCTTGTTGGGGCTTTCTTAGAGTCATGGCTATGGGAAGCTATAAGACCCTGACATAACTCAAAACACTCCGTGTGAAAAGGCCATACTTCACCTTTCCTTTGCTGAGGTTAACTGGCTTAGTTCCCAGGAGATGGGGAATATTCTTCAGGGACAGAATCCAACCCTGTTCCTTTAAAAAAAAAATGTACACTTTCTTTGCAGTGCTTAATGAAGGGCAAGGATGCAGTCCTAGAGGAGGCTTGATGAAGGAGCCCCTCAGGCTACCTGTCACAGAGTAAATAGAGGCAGCTCAGGCAACTCAGACTGACCCAGAGTTACAGAGACATTCTGACTCCTGGAACCACCTCTCAGCCAAAAATGGAACCAGAGAGGGAAGCTGCTTTGAAGGGAAGGCCTCATGGGGGTCCCTTAGATGAAATGAAGAGAGGTCCCAGAGCACCCTCATCTCACTTCATGACTTCCCCCTGGAATTGTTCCGAAGCCAGCTCCCCTTGTTATCCCAGCCCCTGGGCATAAAACCCCAGACATAGCTATAGCAAAGGAGACCCTCAGGAAGGCCCCTTCTGTATGAATCCCTCCAAGAAATCAAGAAGTGAGCCATTGGTGGAGATGGTGGTGGGCCAAGATGGACTGAGGGTGTGGGGCTCTCAGCTGTACAGCCCTCTGGTCAGAAGGATTTTCATTCCTCAGACAAACCCCACATCCTGTAGCCTTGCTTTGGAGGCTCTTCAAAGGGAGCCACAGGAGGAGTAGGTGAGGACACCCCGACCTGGGCTCCCACACCCACAAGAGACTATCACTGTATAGGGATGCATGCACGCAGACATGTACAAATATACACCAAGCATGCACCCATACCCATAAATATAAATATATTCACAAAAGCATGGACCATTCCACAGGCACCCCCTGTATACTGCATTAGGGGGGACATCTCAGGGGGCCTCAGAGAGGGTCACCTAGTGTTCTAACACACCTGAAGGTCCTCACTCTACCCCAGCCCCAGGCAGGCAGAGAGAGAGGAGTAGCTCATTTTTTTTAGAAGCTCTGAACATGAGCAGAATCCCATGATGAAGCAGTCAATTACATCCCTCCCTAGGTGATAATTGGTCCTTGCAGCCATCCTTTACTCTTTCAGTAGTAAGAGAAATCCCAAGTTCAGGCAGGGCACATGGTAGTCGACCTTGAGACTACATTTTTCAGTTTCCTTTCCATCTACTTGTGACTTTATTGCTAATTCTTGATAAGTGTGATCCTTTCAGAAGTGACTGACATTTCTGTCCCATGCTTTCCACAGGTGTGCTTTGCCTTGTCTTTCTGTGTTTTGTGGAGGCACATGTTTTCATATGAGCCAAAGTAGCCACTTTGTCCAGAATTGGAAGGTGTGTTTGAAGCACAGCAGACTGCACTATTAGCTTTGGGGCATCTCCCTGTAGAAAAGTTAAAGCACATTACTAAAGTTTTATTGACAATTTTCATACAGGTACATGAAGGTGTTTTGATCACAGTCCCCTCCCATTAACTTCTTTGTCCCCATCCCCTATTCCCCCTTCCACTGAATCCCCTCGAATTTCCAACCAGTCTTTCTCTGTTGATGTCTTCGTTTTCTGCCCTCTTCTGTTCCTGTGACATATGCAGGTCTTGTTCAGGCAGTGATAGTCACTGTTAGGTCCTAAATGCAATGGCCACTTCATAGCCAGAAGACAGCATTTTATAGCACTCCTTTCGATCTTCTGGCTCTTCCATTCTCTTTTTAAACCTTTTATTGATAGCTTCCATAATCATAGATCACAAACCACTATGATTCCCTCCCCACCCTCCCCCATATCTCTTCTCCTTTCAATTAGTCTCTGTTTTGTTTCAGTGTCATCATCTTTTCCTCCCATTATGTGTAGGTATTATTAGGCATTGCAAAATTATGAACATCAAGGCTATTTTGTTTGCATTATAAGCAGTCCTACTCTTCCTTTGGCTCTTACAATCTTTCTGCCACCTCTTCCACAATAATGGACCCTGAGCCTCAGGAAGTGTGATAGAGATGTCCCAATGCTAAACACTCCATGTCATTTCTTCTCAGCACTATGGTGTCTTTTGTGCTATCCAAGTGGTCACCGCCATCTGAAAAAGAGAAGCTTCTCTAGACAAGAGTGAGAGTAACATTATCATGTGGGTAAACTCATTTTTAAAAAAGTGCTTGTATGGAATTTAGTCAGACAATAGCCAGTGTTACTCCACTAGGGCTCATGACTTCCCCCACTATCGGGTTTTGACTAGGTCTTCAGTACCAGGCATGCTTTCCCTCCTGTGGAGCAGGCCTCCAGTCCAATTAGAGAGCATTTGGTTTCCTCCATAACAGATAAGCCACTATTGCTCCAGTTGGTACATTTGGCCTGGCTGGCTAGTCTTAAGGCTTGCAAGATCCACTGCTGTTCACCACCATTGATGACTTCTCTCTCCCATAGGACTGCATGAAGCCATAGCTTTTCCCAGCTTTCTGTTAGATAGTTAAAAGGGAGGAGGTTTCCAGCTCAGCTCCAGCTTGATTTCTCAATGACCTGCAGCCCAAGCATATGAGGTCTTCAGCAATAGGGTCTTAGCATCTCATTCTAATGGGAAATCAAAAGCCTTGACCATGACCTGTAATGTTTTGGGGGCCTCAGGAACCTCCCTGGCCAGCAACTCACTGGAAGGTATCCCATCCCTGGCTCTGAAGTTTTTCTAGTAACAATCTATGGTTACTGGCTGTGCCGTTATATGAGAGAGAATATGTGGTGTTTGGTTTTCTGGGCCTGAGTTACCTCACTTAGTATGATCATTTCCAGATACACCCATTTCCCTGAATATTTCATAATTTCATTTTTCTTTACTGCTGAATAGAACTCCATTGTATAAATGAACCACATCTTCACTATCCATTCATCAGTTGAGGAACATCTAAGTTGGTTCCATTTCCTAGGAATTGTAAATAGAGCTGCAATAAACATGGATGAGCAAGTATCTCTGGAGTCGTTAGGATATATGCCAAGGAGTGGTAGAGCTGGGTCATATGGTAAATCTATTTTCAGATGTCGCACTCCACACTGCTTTCCACAATGGCTGTACCAGTTTACATTCTCACCAACCATGTAGAAGGGTTACTATTTTTCCAAATCCTCACCAGCATTTATTATTTATTTTCTTGATGGGAGCCATTCTGACAGGAGTGAGATGGGATTTCAGAGTAGTTTTAATCTGCATATCCCTGATTGCTAAGGAGGTAGAACATGTTTTTTGATGTTTATAGGCCATCTGTATTTCTTCTTTTGAGAACTCTCTATTCAGTTCTGTAGCCCATTTTTGATTGGGTTGTTTGATTTCCTATTATTTAGTTTTCTGAGTTCTTTGTAGATCCTGGATATTAATCCTTTGTCAGAGGCAAAGACCTTCTCCCATTGGGTAGGTTGCCTCTTTGCTCTGTTCACAGTGTTTTTCGCTGTACAAAAGCTCTTTAATTTCGTGAGGTCCCAATTGTTGATTAGTGGGTTTACTTCCTGAGCAACTGGAAGTTGTTGCATATGCCAACGTGTTGAAGTTTTCCCCCTACTTTTTCCTCTAGCAGTTTCAGAGTTTCAGGTCTGATATTAAGGTCTTTGATCCATTTTGACTTGATTCTACTGCATGAAGAGAGATAAGGATCTATTTTTATCCTTCTTCATATAGATATACAGTTTTCCCAGCACCATTTGTTAAAGAGGCTGTCTTTTCTCCAGTGAATATTTTCGTCCTTTTTGTCAAAAATCAGATGATTGTAACTGTCTGGGTTTGCATCAGGGTTCTCTATTCTGTTCCATTGATTTACATGTCTGTTTTTGTGCCAGTACCATGCTGTTTTTGTTACTATGGCTTTGTAATATATCTTAAAATCAGGTATACTGGTGATACTGCCAGCCTTATTTTTATTGCCTAGAATTGTTTTGACTATTCACGCTTTTTTTTTGTGATTCCAAATGAATTCTAGGATTTTTTTTCTATTTCAGTGAAGAATGTCATTGGAATTTTGATGGGGATTTCATTAAATATGCAGATTGCTTTTGGTAGGATTGATATTTTCATGATATTGATTCTTCCAATCCAAGAACATGAGATGTCTTTCCATTTCCTAGTGTCTTCTGCAATTTCTCTCTTGAGTGTTTTAAAGTTTTCATTGTAGAGATCCTTCACTTCCTTGGTTAGGTTTATCCCTTTTTTTCTAGGCAATTGTGAGTGGAAGAAGTGTTTCCTTGATTTCATCTTTGGCCTGTTTGTTGTTAGTATATAGGAAGTATATACTGATTTCTGTGTGTTGATTTTGTATCCTACTACATTGCTAAAAAGTTTTTATCAGCTGTAACAGTTTACTGATAGAGTCTTTAGGGTCCCTTATGTAAAGAATCATATCATCTGCAAATAATGCTAATTTGATCTCTTTATTTCCAATTTGTACTCTCCCCTTTGATTTGTCTCTTGCCTTATTGTTATAGTTAAGACTGGAGACAGTGGACACACTTGTCTTGTTCTTGATTATAGTAGACATGCTTCAAGTTTTTACCCATTTAGTATGAGGATGGCTATAGGTTTGTCATAAATGGCCTTTATTTTGTTGAGATATGTTCCTTCTATTCCCACTATCTTTAGGACTTTTACCATGAATAATGTTGGATTTTGTCAAATGCCTTTTGTGCATCTATTGAGATGTGATTTTTTTCCTTCAGTCCATTGATGTAATGTATTACATTTATCGATTTGTGTATGTTGAACCATCCCTCCATCTCTTGGATAAATCCAACCTGGTCTGGGTTTATGTTGAGTAATCTGCAGTTATTCTAATGGGTTTGCCTTTATAAGTTACCTGCTGCTTCTCTCTCACTGCCTTCAAAATATTTTCTTTGCTCTGCGTGTTCAGTAGTTTAATTAAAATATGGCGTGGAGAGATTCTTTCCTGGTTTTGTCTGTTTGGTGTTCTGAATGCTTCCTGTACCTGCATTGGTACCACTTTCCCTATGTGAGGGAAATTCTCTTCAGTGATTTTGTTGAAAATGTCTACCATGCCCTGAGAGTGAAATTCTTCTCCTTCAGCTATACTCTGGATTCTTATGTCTGATCTCTTCACAGTGTCACAAATGTCTTGAATGTCCCATTCATACTTTTTATTAGTTTGTCCTTCTCTTTGTTGGACTGTTCCAGTTCTGCCACCTTGTCCTCCAGTTTAGATACTCTGTCCTCTCCTTGGTCCATTCTATTGGTGGACTTTCTACAGAGTTTTGTATTTCACTCACTGTGTTTTTCATTTCTAGCAGTTCTGATTGGAATTTCTTTATTATTTCTATTTCCTTACTCATATCTTGTATCAACCTTCTTATTTCCTTAAATTGGTTTCCCGTGTTCTCCTTCTGGAGTTTGTTTTTCTTCTTTGACTCCTTTGATTTCGTCTTTGATTTCTTTTTTTTTTTTAA
>PVHP010003567.1:31693-77744 GCA_004024765.1 Zapus hudsonius
CCCCACTGCCCTCCCCTCCCCCCTCCACTGGATAACCTCCTCCATGGTTCGTCTGGATCAGTCCTTGTGACAGGGGACCATGGATAGCCTAGTATTCAGCCAGGTTCTCCTGGCCGTGCCTCTGGATAATCTCCCCCACCACGGCTCTTACAATCTTTCCGCCCCCTCTTCCGCATAGTTCCCTGAGTCGTGGTGGATGCTTCTTTGAGCACAGTTAAAATCATTCTTTTGAATTCTTTGTCAGGCATTTTTTTCTAAGTCAGTCTCACTGAAGATTATTTCTGATGGATTTATAGCTTTTGGCGGAATTATGTTCTCTTGAATTTTGTGTTTCTTGTATTATAATGTAGAGATTTTTGCATCTTGAATTAATTCAATGCTTGGGTTTCCTAATTGTCTGCTGTATTTGTTCATGTGTGGATCAACAGTTATATATCTTCAAGGTGGGAGCCTAATGTATCAGGTGTGTCTCTTATATTACTCCCAGTGTGACCACAGAAATGACCCAATTAGTTGCAACTGCCTACTTTGTAAACGTTCTATTAGGCTAGTTGGAACAAAATAGAGGTCTAATATGCTAATGGACACTATACACACCTGAACTGTGTTTATGCAGGGGCAGGGATTAATCAGGTAATCTAAACAAAGCCAAAGTACCTAAGGGTGTGTGTTAACTCCCACCCTTAATCCTATTGACTGGGAGGCTGAGAACTGCCCTATGCCGAGTTCCAGTTCCACCTGGGACTGAGTGGGACCCCTGCCTGCCCCCGAGAAAGACAGGAGAGTAACAAGAGGGCACTGTAAATCTAGAAATATCAAATTGGGCAAATTCCCTTTCAAGACCCAGCTCATTTAGGAATCAAACACCTTATGCTGTCCACAGAAAGAGGGAAAGAAGGAGGGAGAGAGAGAGAGATAGAGAGCCTTCAAAAACATGCCTCCAGTGTCCTACTTCCTCCAGCTAGTTGCCACCACCTTTCAAAATAACACCACCAGCTGGGGACCAAGCCTTCAACACACAAGTCTATGAAGGACATTTCCCACTCAAACACCATCATTGCCTGATCAGATGAGTATGAGCTCAGAGTTGTCAGGTCTTCTAAATATTCATGAGAATCTAGAAGTATGGATTTTGATATGAAATATATAAAATGTATAAGATCCCAACAAGTCTAGCAGAAGATGGACAAGGTATATGTGTAGGCCAAATATAGCACATGTGGTTCTAGTTTACAATCTTTGCTCTGTGACAGTGGTTCTGAGACTTTGGGACATAAGCCAATTTCTCAGCATGTTTTTGGTTGTTACACCTGTGACTACAAGCAATTAATGGAGCCAGGCCAGAGATACTGGTTCATATCCTTCAATTCACAGGAGAGCCCTGTTATTGATCCACAAATGTTAATAACACCTGAGGAGGTTTGTGGGTAATTTTTTTGTTTGGGGGTGTGGGTGTATGTATATAGTGTTTGTTCATGTATAATCATATGTGTGTGCACACACAAAGATGCGTTCCTGTGTGTGGAGGTCAAATTTTGAAGTCAGCTATCTTCCTTGATCACTACCCAATTTATTTCCTAGGACAGGGTCTCTCCTCTCTCTTGAACCCAGCTGTCCAATTTGACTAGTCAATCTAGCCAGCTGGCCCTGGGAATCCCCATCTCTGTGTCTCAAGAGCTGGGACTGCAGGAGGCCCACCATGGCATTTATGTGGGTGCTGAGGATTGGAACTCTGGCCCTCATATTTGTGTTGCAAGTACTTTACCAACTGAGCCACCTCACCAATCCCAAGGTCTGTGGTTTTGACTTGCTGTCAGTGTGACTCTGGAAATGTCAATGGTATGTGGACTAATGGATGCTCAAGGGACTTTCCAGTCCAGTGCCTGAGTCACATCAGTCCTCTTGTTGGCAATGACCTGGCACAAGGACTCTGCATAAAATGGCATTGATCGGAAATGATAGCTACTGATGAGACAGCACACCAGGGGAATGTTCCCAACCTGGAACATTGTCCGTTTGATGAGTTCAGAGGCCTATTCCAGTCAAGTCTCATTCCAGACACTTGAATAAATTTGAAGCTGATATTAGAAGGCTGCTAAATCATCCTGCACATTTTCGTCTTAGAGCCTATTCATATTTGCTGAGGGAAAAAAATCAAAGGACACACTGTAATTTAATATGTCACTGCCTTTGAGGAGAACCAGCCTTCAGATCTTGATGTTGGGTTTTAGCATTGTTGTGCCTGTGCATCTACTTGGTCGTCATGAGTAAAGTTATTCTTTTATTTTCAGGATTTAATTCAGTCCACATTGGAAGTGAGGCAGGCTGCAAGATGAGATGCGAGGGTGGGTGGCGGAGTTGTGATACGTTGGCCAGGCAAAGCAGTGATGGAGAGGGTCAGAACATTTGTGAAGCTACTATAAATGGGAGGAATGTGCATCTTGATCACATTATGATCAAGCCAGTCATGATCAGCTGGAAGGGAGGCCCAGACATGCTGTTTAGGAGTATCTGAGTCCTGACCCCCTTGTGCTTCTAAAAGCAGGTGTGGCTTTGGGGATGTTGAGTTTCATTCAGGTCCCAAGGAGCCAGTTGTTTATAGTGTTTGTTTTAACATCTGCATGTAAATTGCCAGTGAAAGTACTTCTGACATGGTGATACATGCCTGAGGATAGAGAGCTGTGGCCAAGCAAAACCATGCTCTGTGTGTCCTTTGCCATCTGTCCCTATGTCTCTGCTGGGGGGGGGGGGCCCTGGGTCCCAGACCTATTGTACCAAACATGCTGACCTTCCTCTTCTCTGGGCAGATTTCTCTTCCAGTAGCTTTCTGTATGTTTGGTTTACCAGGTTGAGACACCAGTCTACTGGTATGAAAGATATTTGAGCACACATATGTAGTGTGTGCCAGTCCCTTACACACTGAGATGTAGTCTATGAGTCACTGTATAGGTGACAGGTAATACTGACTGGTGAGCAGCTGTGAGTTTGAGTTGCCCTTAAAGCAGAATCAAGGAATAACAACACTGGAGGCCAAGGCATTTATTTGGAAGTGGATCCCAGGAAGTACTGATATGTAGAGTGGGGCCATTAGACTGGGCATGAAAAGAAACAGGATGAAGGCTACCATTTCAAGCAAGTGGGTAACAGGTGTTTGACTGCCCTGATGAATTCCAGAAGACAGTGTGGATCACGTTTGTGACCTATCACAAATGGCCACTGATAAAGGTAGGACACTGAGGCTCCAATGTTTCCCTCTTTTCAGAAGAGTAACTTTCAGAACTGTGGCTTGCCCTGCTTGCAGAACAGACAGACTGGTTCTGGTAGCAAGAGTCCTCGGCAGGGGGGGAGCATGTGTTCAAGGGAGCAGCTCAGGAATGCAGAGGAATCAGGCTTGAGAGGAATCAGGGTTGGAAATGAATGGCACGTGCTGTGCTGCAGCTTCTTTGTTTAAGTTGTTATTATCATTGTACTCCTTGTATGAATACAAGCCCACTGTAATATTCTTATGCTTAAAGTTCTTACAGATCACTCGAAGATGCAAAACGTGCTTGAATATTACATTTTAAAGCAATAAAGCACAACGCAAGTCAACATAACAATACCTTGATATGACATGTGGTGTGCTTTGGTCAAACAAGATGAAGATTTACAGTGCAAATATACAGACTACAAAGAGGCATGTTATTTTGAATTCAGTGTGGTTTATGGTGTGATGACTAGACTCTCTGCCCTAACATTTCATTTTTCCAGCTGCTGCAAAAAGTCATCCTGCAGCTATGATGTCGTTAAGTCTCCACTCAACCTTAGTGCATCGTTTTGTCTTAACTTCCTTTTTAATCAGATGCGGTTCTTAATTGAAACTGGATGATTTAGCATCTAATGAAAGAAATGGATTGAAAAACTGGACATGTAGCACACACCACACCTATAATCCCATCTCTCCATGGGCAGAGGCAAAAGGATCTAGAGTTTGAGGTCAGCTTGGGCTATGGAACAAGACCTGCCTGAAAAACCAAAAATATGGCTGCAGAGTTGGGTCAGTGGGTGAAAGCGCCTGCTGTGCAACATGAGGACCTGAGTTCGGATCTCCAGAGTCTCTTGAGAGCCAGGCGCAACAGTGCATGACTGCAGTCCTAGCGCGCCTACAGCAAGATGGGATGTGGAGACAGGAGAATCCCCAGAAGCTCAGGGACAACTAGTTGGATGTACATAATGGACTCTGCCTCAAACAAGGTGGAACATGAGGACTGACAGCCAAGGCTGTGGTGCCTGCACACACACACACACACACACACACACACACACACACACACACACACACAGAGAGAGAGAGAGAGAGAGAGAGAGAGAGAGAGAGAGAGAGAGAGATTAAAAATGAAAAAAATGATAGCTCAAATGATGTTGGGCAGGTCATAGAATCTTTAGGATCCCTGAGAAATTTGCAGAAAGATCTGAAGAAAGAATACATGAGTATAAAATGAAAACCAAATACCAAGGTGTTTGCTATGCTTCATGTGTGGTTTGAATGTAGACCCCAAATTTCAAGCACTGGGAGTATTGTTCCAGCATGTTGGTGTAGAGGGGAGCTTTTAGAGGTGGAGACTGTTGATAAATATTGGAATTCTAACAATCCTTCTTTCACTGGTAAGTTTGAACGTGGTGTGTGTGTGTGTGTGTGTGTGTGTGTGTGTGTGTGTGTGTGTGCTAGAGAGAAAGATACAGAATGAATTAGTTTAAATGCTACAATATGGTGTGGTTGTACCTATAAGTTAAGAATTTACAAGAAGTGTCTTTAGAGATAACAAATGATATAAACATTTCAGCAAATGAGACAAAAAAAAAACCTGAAAAAGACAGTTTTATTCCTCAGTAATTTCTTTTTTTAGAAAGCTACTTATTCTCAGGAAACAATTAATGGTGTCCACAAGTATTTCAGTACCAAATATTTTCATTGCAGCATTAATTAAAATGCACCAACCCTGAAACTTCAAGCTTTTAACAACAGGAGTAGGAATGACAGGTTTTTAAAGTCCATATAATTAAAAGCCATGGGTTTTTTGAAAATATTATCAGTGAGAGGAAATTTTAAGCAGGTTAAAATTCACTTCCAATCACATCAGCTCATCTTTGTGATGCCCTCCACACACAGTTGTATTGAGCAGGTTAAAACACACTTCCAATAACAAGCTCATTTTTGTGCCATCCTCCATATGCAAGTGTATTGAGCCTTAAGGTTTGAAACGATCAAGCAAGGCCTTTTATGGCGATGTTTCAATGAAAGTCTTAGATTATTTTCTTCATTTGTTTCTGTATTTTCTAATTTTACTACAATTCAAATGCATTGCTTTTTATAATTATTTTTAAATGATCATGTTTTATGAAAAAAAACTCTCTGCATAGTTTCCCATTTTTGCTATAAGGATGAGAGAAACTAGCAAGCTTTCCTAAGCAGGTAAGCTATGACATATGACATGGTTTTCTATGCACTGTCTCTTGCCTGACATAATGATGCTCCATGTTGTAAATAATCCCGTTACCTGGATACCCTTCTTATTGACAAGAAACTGAATGCTGTAGACAGTGGAAAGCTTGGGCTCCATCCAGCTCAGTTGGTTCTAAATCCCATATTATTTTCACCATACCAGCTGTCACCCACATCCCCAAAGAGCTTCCAGAGGATTCTCTTACCCTTTTCATTTGCCAAACTTCTGTTCTCAAACTGGCTTTGAGAAGCCAAGTGTCTTTTCAGGGGTGGGGGTACAAGAGCTTAGTCTCTCTTCTTTTCAATAGCAAAATTACTTGACCCATAGGGCAAGATTCTTTCTGCCCTTGACCCTCTTCTGGGGATAATGACATCTAGCATTTAGATAATAGTGTCTTGGTAATGGGACACAAGGTAGAAAGAGTGCAATGTTCTCTGAGAGCACAGAGAAATCATTATCCTTGGCAGTGAAAGGGGCCAGGGCCCAAGGTCAACCTGTATCCTTCCTTGTTCCAGTGGACTCACTCCCACCCAGAAAAAAATGAATGAATGAATGAGAATTGGGTCTTCCTTTTCCATTAAGGTGGAGAGACATAAAGGATTACAGATTTCAAGTGCTGAGAAGGGAGGGATAAGAGAAACTTTCCAAAGGAGAAAGTATGCTTTTTTTTTTGTTTATTTGTTTTACTTTCTAGTAGGTAGTGAAAAAGCATTATTTAAAAATATATTTGATTATTTGTGAGGAGAGAGAGAGAGAGAGAGAGAGAGAGAGAGAGAGAGAGAGAGAGAGAATGGCTATGCCACAGCCACTTAGTGCCCCTGGCTTTATGTGGGTTCAGGGAATTTAAACCTAGGCTGAATGCAGGCTGCAGGCTTTTGTAAGCAAGTGCCTTTAGCTGCTGATCTATCTCCCCAGCCCCTAGATGGAAGGTTCTATCTCTCTATTCACTGCTGCCAAATTGAAGAAAGTGGAGAAATTGACTTTAACCTGACATGTGTTGCAAGGTATAGCACAGACCCAAAATATAGAGCATCTTGGCATTTGTTAAACGTCATCTGTCCTTGACCCCATGTATAAAAGGGAACAACCAATGTTAAGTTACTGCTCCTCTTGTCTGTGTTAATTGTATCTTAATATGTGGAGCATTAATGTGTTCCTAGCAATTAGAACTATACAAAATATGTTCCTCCATTCTGCACCCTCTTTCTCCACCCAATCTGTGTAGGTAACTACTTTCATTGTTTTCTGGCTGATCCTTTGTGTTTCGTTCTGAAAAGATTAGCACATGTCTAGGCCTCTTTTCTTTCTTTCCTCCTTTAACACAGCAGTAACATTTGCACTTTGCTTTTTCCATGCAACAATATCACCTGGAAATTGCTCTATAATCATTTCACAGAGATCTTCTTTATTTCTTTTATAGCTGCCTAGTAACGCAAATGTGCATGTACTAAAGTTTATTCTTACTTCATCTGTATCTTTGACAGCTAATGCAATTATTAAAATAGAATAAATCACATCCACATGTTATAAATTGATGATCGCTGGCCTGGATATTTGTATTGAGTAGATGAAAGAAGTGGGCTCTTGGTGTGGGATATTGTGAAGCAGATACAATCCGCACAGGGCTGAGCGCTGAGAATTTTCCTGAGCTGAGAAACGGTCATGGATGCCATGAGTGATCAGAAAACTCACACGACTCTCAGTACCCTGAGTCATAAGTGGTTGTGGTAAGGAAATGTGTAAATGGGCTGAGCCTCAGTTGCCAGGATCCTCAGCTAATGCCTTGAATTCAAGTCATGTATCCAAGCAACAGGAGAGGTCCATCTTAGGACCAGGAGGCTCTTAAATCCCTGGTCTGATCCTTAAGACCTCTGGGAATTTCCCATGGGAATAAGCCCATTATTGTATTTTCTGCCATTTTGGTAGGATGGGGAATCAACCTAGGCTTCCTTTTTTATTTGTGTAGAGTATCCATGTAGTATCCATGTGGGATTAATTCCAGGATCAACCTCCACTACTGGAATTCCCTGATGCTCAAGCTCCCTTCTGTAAAATACTATAGTATTTACATATAAACCAGGAATATCCTCCTATAACTTCAAATCATTGCTAGATGACAAATACATGATACAGTGTAACTGCTGTGTAAACAATACTCTACTGTTTTAGGAAATAGCAACAAGAAATAAATCTGTATATGACGAATGTAGATGTGATTCTTTTAAAAAGAGTTTTGAGGACTGGGCAGATAGCTCATTGGGTAAAGTTCTTGCTATGCAAGCATGAAGACTGGAGTTCAGATCCTGACGACTCTTGTGAAATGTCAGGTGTGATGGTCCCTGCCTATGAACCCAGGAGGCTGAAGTAGGGAGATCACTGGGACATGATGGCTAGTTCTATTGGTGAACTCTAGGTTCTGCAAGACACTTTATATCAAAGAATAAGGTGGGGGGGGGATAGCTACCTCTCATACAATCCATAACCCCCTATCCCATGGACTGGTCCAGCAAGCCCACTGAGGAGGGCTGCCAGGGGGGTGGGGACAGGGAGGAAGGAAATGGGGATACCATCATAAGGCTTGCTCCTACAATGTATCTAATTATTGACAATAGATATATAAAAAACAAGGTGGGGAGCCATTGAGGAAGATATTCAATGTCAACATCTGGCCTCCACTTGTATGCACACATGTGAACACACACAGACACATACATGCACATCATACACACATACAAGCTATTTAATTTGTGGGTAATTGAGTTCACAGATGCAAAACCTGTGGCTATGGAGAGTGAATGGTATTACTTGTCCTTTGCTGGCACATGAATGGTTGATAAGAGTTTAGATAGACATTATTCAGAGAAATAAATGTGACATTCCTTCTCTCTATGAATTACAGTTAGATTCATTCTTCCTTCCTTTTTCTATATTATTTGATTCTTATAGAACTCCTGTCAGAAAGATATTATTCCAGCTTTATATATTTTGAGCCTAAGGCCTAGGGACTTTTTCGTTCCTAGGGCCACAAAGAAATTATGTGGCAGACTTGGAATTTGTATGTCTGGCTCCAAAATCTCTTGCCGATCTTTTTCAAAGGGAAGCATTTCTCAAAAATAATGTTCATGGTCACAGAAACCATACTCCTTCAGAGTTTAAAAATACACTTTGTTATGTTTTGATCCTTCTACTCAATTTCAGGAAGTACAGAGAATCCAGAGTGTAATCTGCTTTACAGTCTATAAAATATCCAGGAATTTTTTGAACAAGCAGATGAAACAGCAAGAAGTATTTATTTGACATATTTTATGAATTATACCGGTCAATTTTTCTTCTTGGTTGGGAGGGGAAATTTTACTTTAAACAGAAAAGAAATGAGATAGTCATAAGAGTTGGAAGGTGAATCAATTAGATTGAAAATCAAAGGGTCTTTTGCATTTCAACATTGTCTTTGGATAATAGTTAAAGCAAACCGTTGCCAGTGTTTGGAAAGAAGCCATGGGCAGAGAGGGAGCAGAAGAGAAAGAGGTCTGGAAATTAGTTGTGGGAAAGTGTGGTCCTTTATCTATACCTTTCTCTAAAAATTTGCTCCTTTCTTCTTCCTCATTTTCTTTGACTGTTTTGTCGTTTAATGTAGTTCCCCTTAGTCCCTTCCAGGAAAAAGAAAGGAAATCAGTCAACAGTTGAAGCCTCTTCCAGGGAATGAGAACAAGTGAGTTGAGAAGGAAATGAACAGCCTTGGGTAAAAGTTCTCTTCCCAGGTTCTAAGAAGGTAGGAGGTTGGTATTGTAGTTTGAATACTGTATGTCCATGTGTCCGGAGTTTAGTTCCCAGGGTGATGACAGTGTAAAGTGTAGGATCATTAAGAGGTGGGATGCTGTAGGAGGTTTTTAAGCCAACTGGGGACATTTCTTCAAATGGAGAAAAGGATTAAGGTATTTCTGATGGGACCATTTTTTTAAACTTAACTTTTAAAGTAATACTCTTATATTCCCTCTCCCCCACCCTATTCCATTGAGGGCTTTATTCCTATTCACTGTGGGATCATGAAGGGCTCAGTCAGTCTCTGTTAGCGACATGCCTCAGGATATTCATGGGACCATTGTTAGTTCTCTCCAGGGGAGTTTTATAAAATCCTGAGCCTGATTAAATATGAGTGCTATTCTCACTGCTAGCCTGAGAACCTTTCCCACTGAGATAGCAGCAGACTCAAGACTCATCAAAGCAGAAAAACAGAGGCTTCTGAGATCTCAGTGCTAAAAGAGATTTATAACCACACCCTCCAAGGCTCAGGAACATTGCAGAGGTTGGGGGGGGGGAGAAGGCAAAAAGATTGTAAGAGCCACAGGTGGGAAGGCATACTCTGAAGCATTGTCTCCCTGACATAGACTGACTGGTGCATTCTTGCTCCATAATGAATACTAATAACCCCATTAAGGAAGGCCCTCAGTGGAATGGAGGCAGGAGAGAGGGAACATAAGAGTATATCCCTATGGGAATATGACCAGTATGCAAGGTATTCATACAATCAAGTTCTCAATTTAAAAAAACCGTTAGCTCAGGCAATAAAGTGCTAGGACCTCAATCCCACATAAAACAATGCCAGGCATGTGGATGTACATTGGTAATCTCAGTGCTTGGGAGGCAGAGACAGCTAGTGCTCACTGGACAGCCAGTCTATCCTACTAGGCAAGTTCCAGGCCAAAGAGAGACACTATCTCAAAGAAGGTGAATGCACCTGTGTAACAACGCTTGAGGGAGGTTGCCCTCTGGTCTCCACATGGATATACTCCTAATCTGGCCCAACCCAATCTCCTTGGCTTTCTGTTTCAAGGTATGACTTCTCCCTCCCACAGCCAAGGGTTAGAGGCTGACAAGAGGCTGCATTCATTTACTATTGGACTTTCAGCCTCCAAAACAGTGAGCTAAAAAAAAAAAACTTTTTTTTTTTTTTCTATATAGTCCCCCTTGGGTATCTTGTTTTGGAACAGTATCAGTTGACTCCACAGACAGTGAGGGTTTGCAGAAGGCAACTGGACAGGTGAAAGCCTTGGGGGCTATAGGAAGACAGATTAAATTAGATACAGGATTTGAACCCAGTGTTATCTGGTTTAAAACTGTACTAGAATTGTACAATAAGAATGACTTTTCCTTCCCCACTCCCTCATAGATTGCTGGGAAAGTCAAATAGAATAAATAGATGCTGGTAATATTTTGGTAATGGAATAACACTCACTCATCAGATGTGAAACTCACCAAGTGGGAGAGATTCCCAGCAGTGGCAGGATCCAGGCTGGAAGAGAAAAGTGAGGCTGAGCTATAGAGGTGGATGCTGTCTTGGTAGAAAATACGAGTGGGGGGGGCTGGCACAGATGCCAAGTGCCCTAAAACAGACTACATTGGCTTTGTTGGGAGAAAGCAAGATGTCTCAAACTTATTTTGTCACACATGCTCTGTTGTGTCTGACCCAGGGAACACGGGGAATTTCATATTTGCCCTCTTAGATGAAAGGACAAAAGCAGAAGGCTCTGCATTTTTTGAGCTTGGTTGCAATGTGGGCGTTTTCAGAATGGCAAGCAAGTAAAGAACTTACATGTCTACAGCTAACAAAGGGCTTCAGCACTTTGGGTCCTTAACACAACTATTAAGAGGCACAGATGCTATTAGCCGTCATTGATCTCCACAGATGGTTGAGCAAACGGTGGAATTTGTTACAGGAGTGAGATGTGAGAACTGAGCCAGTGCAGAAGGCCCATGCTTGATTCAGCACAGGTCTTACTACATTATGCCACCTCAGGTGCCACATCTCCATCATGTAAATTTCACAGCTCATGACAGGCTCAATGGGAAGCAGGGAGTACGGGTGTAGGAGGTGTCAGCTGCAAACATTACGTTCTGCAAGGATGTGGAGAAACTGGTGGGAAGGCAAAGCTGTGCAGCTGCTGTTGAAATTAAGATGTCTATTCCTCAAAAGTGTAAAAAGGGGAACTAGTATATAATCCAGCTGTTATATTTCTTGGTACTTCTCTCCAAGAATGAGGACAAGGATTGCAGCATTCTTCATAATGGCCAAGAAACATAAAATTACTAAGTATTCCTCAACAGATGAACGACTGAACAAATGTGACATGTATGTTCAATGGAACGCTGTGGAATTCCACAGTAAGGGTCAACACAGACAAACCTTGAGGAGGTTATGCTAAGGGAAATTACCTAGTCACAGAAACACAGATACTACAGGATTGCATTTGTATATGTCATCTAAAATTGTCAAATTTACAAAAATCAAAGACTGGAGTGGTGGCTGCCAGGGACCTTAGACTCTGTTGTCCAGGCTTGTTAGCACAGCTGGGGTGAGAACACAGGGCTCACTGTGGCTTGCCAGGGGGGCCTGAGGTTTAGGATCAAAGGAGGAGGTTGGGAACACCTTCCTGGTCTCCAAGAAGCTCAGAGATAAGCAAATCAGAGATTTATCGGGGTTTCAGCTAGTCTCGACTTCATTTAACCCTATATCCTCCGTGCCTCTTAGCAGGGTCCCACAAGTGTGAAGGTCAGAGAACCTTGTGTGTCATCAGTCTTTTCCTTCTACCTTGTTTGAGGCAGGGTGTCTCTTGTCTGCCATTATATACCCCGTCTCCACTTCCCCATTTCCTGTAGGTGTGATGGGTCCATACACGTTCACTACTGTGTCTGCTCTTATGTGGGTTCTGGGAATCTGAACTCAAGTCATCACACTTGCACATTAAGAGCTTTTTCTCTCTGAGTCATCTCCACAGTCCAGTAATTTACTTATTTTTTCACCTCACAGCCGTAATTGTCCTTCTTGGTGTCCTGAGGCATTAGTTCTAGAAGCAGAGGCTCTGGGTCTTGGGGTCTAGGATGGCACAATGTGAAGATGAAGGGGTCTGAAGTCATATGGGGGTGTGTTTTACTTTGTGTGTCACTTAATCCCCTTCACCCTCAATTGCTTTACTAGGATAACAGAGGTGGCCACCACTGTCTTTTACTCTTAACCCATACATCACTAAATCATTTTAGTATATGGTGCCCAATATGAAAAGAAAATGCACTAGTACACAGTAGAAGGAGACCCAAAAGAACAGAATAGGAAATGCTGCTGTGGCAGGGTGTGGTGGCACTCCTTTAATCTCAGCACTTGGGAGGCCAAGGTAGGAGGGTTGCAGTGAGTTCAAGTTCAGCCTGAGACTACAGAGTGAATTCCAGGTCAGCCTGGCTGCGAGAAAGACAGAAAGAGAGAGAGAGAGAGAGAGAGAGAGAGAGAGAGAGAGAGAGAGAGAGAGAGAGAGAGAGAGAGAGAAAGGGAAGGAAAGAAGGAAGGAAGGAAGGAAGGAAGGAAGGAAGGTGAGAAAGAAAAAAGAAAAGAAAGAAAATGCTCAGTGCATTAGAGGTAGAGTATAACATTACACAATGCTGTACATGTAGATATATGTAACTACAGTATGTAATACAATAGATCTTCCACTCAGAACCATATTCAGAAGTTCTAAGAATACTGTGATGGTTAATCTTCATGGTCAACTTGGCTAAATTTAGAACCCTCTGGGAGAATTGGTGAGATACACCTGTGGCATGTCTGTGAGGGCATTTCAGAGAGGATTAACTGAGAGGGACAACACCCATCTTGAATATGAATGACACCAACCATCCCATGGGCTGGGAGCCCTGAAGGACTTAAGGGGGAAAAGGGGAAAGTGAGATGTGTACCCACCTTTCCTCTGCTTCTTGGCAAGCTAAGATGTGAACTGAACTGCTCTCTCAGGTCTTCCATTCTGTGATGGACTGACACTTCTAAATAATCCATTCCTCCATGAAGCTGTTTCTATTAGGTATTTTGGGCACAGTGATACAAAAAGTACTGAATACTAATACTGCTGAAAAGATTAAGGACAGTTTAGATAAAAGGGAGTTCTGGGCTGTAGTATGTAGTGGAAAGCTCACTGCCAAATCACCATCTTCTTCACTGTCATTTCTAGCTCTTGACAAGTTAGGGGACTCCAAGGCTGCTGCCTGCATTAACCACCAGGTCTCCTGATTTCAAACAAGCACAGGAGGGTTCAAGTGGACCTGCCAATCCTCCTTACTCCCTCCACACACCTGAACTGTCTGTAGATGCTCATTACCAATGCAGCCCAAACCTGCCAGATCTGGGAAGTGCTAAGCAGAGT
Source organism: Zapus hudsonius (assembly GCA_004024765.1). Lineage (NCBI taxonomy): Eukaryota > Metazoa > Chordata > Mammalia > Rodentia > Dipodidae > Zapus > Zapus hudsonius. The sequence continues at coordinate 45,360 of PVHP010003567.1, forward strand.
CCACTCAACTTGTCTGGTAGGAACCAACGTGCCTTCCTGGCATGTTAAGCTTGGAGCTCTCTTGACCTTTAACTTTGCATATCCCTCTCTACTTAAAAAAGGCCAGGTGTGGTGGTCCACATCTTTAGTCCCAGCACTTGGGAGGCTGTGTGTTCGAAGCCAGCCCAAGACTACACAGTTAATTCCAGGTCAGCCTGGGCTAGAGCAAGACACTACCTCGAAAAACAAACAGAAAAAGCATGAAATAGCAACTGGCATGTTGATTACCTCTGGACAGCTGTGTCCCCAGCTCACAGCTCAGATCAGAGTGTTATTTGCTCGGAACACAGGTCCTCTTATTCTTTTCCCTGCAATTCATGTGTGATGCTACATATGAGAGTTTAAGTTAATACTATTCAAACATCTACATTGAGCTGAAAAGTTAATTCAGTGTGCTGAGCATTTGCAAAATAGTCTCCTTGCTGTCACCAGAGTAACCTTCCTTCTACTAGGCTTTGTCAGTCTCTGGATTTAATCCTTTAATGCTTGCCTATGATCTGCAGGATCAGCACCAGCTTCCTAGGTCAGCACCAGCTTCCTAGGAAAGGAGATGCCTTCAGAGCCCTTCCTCGTGGGATTCTCACTGAATCTGCTTGCTTGCTTGCTTCATGTTCTGATTTTCCTGGCTTGACAATTCCACTCTATTTTCCTCAACACTTTGGCTCACTAAATAGACATGCCATGCTCTCTCTCCTTTTTTTGTATGTATATTTGTATATGTGTATGTTTTTGTGTGTGTGCAGGTGCACATGTGTGTGTGTGAACATTAGTTTGCATATACGTGGAGGCCAGAGGACAACCTCAGGCGTTAGTTACTCCTCAGGTACCATCCACATTTGTGTGTGTTCATGTGTGTGCCATGGTGCATATCTGCAGGACCCCTTGGAGTGTCAGTCCTTACTGTCCACCTCCTTTGTCATTCACCACTCTATTTGTCAGGGTAGCTGGCCCATGAACTTTGGGATTCTCCTGTTTCCATCACTCCTCTCTGTTGGTATACTGAGATTACAGACACTTATTATGTGTCTGTCTTAGATGAGCTCAGGGGATGTAAACTTTGGTCATCAGACTTGCATAGTGTCATAGTCAGCTCATGTGCTGCTGGGATGAACCTCTAAACCTGGCACAGTTATGAGAGGAAAGGATTTATTGATGCTACAAGTCCAGGGGAAGTTCCATTGTGGCAAAAGGGCTGCCTGCCCCCAACCCCCTTTTCACAGTTCCAACACAGAGAGAAAAACCATCACTAGCACCACACATACAACAACAAACAGGCCAGATGAAGGGAGAGATTTCCTTCCCCTTTATATAGCCTTAGGGCTGGGTCTTGCATCTTTCCCAGATTTGTTGATTTCCTGAGTCTCTGGAATTTCTTTCTTGCATTTCCCTCTGAGGAAGGAATATTTTGTTTCTAGCTCCCCTGAGCCTCCTTACATCCTGCCCCCTACTGAGAGGGCTATCTTTCTGTTAACAACCTCAGAGACCCACCCAAGATAACTAACAGGTTAAATTGACAGCAAAATTTAAGCATCACATACAGCAAGAGCTTTACCCACTGAACAGTCTTTCCAGCTTCCACCCACCCTTTTTAACGAGATGTGGTCTCTTACTGGTTTAGAACTCACCAAATAGGCTAGACTGGCTGACCAGCAAACCCAGAGATGCACCTTTCTCACCTCCCCAGCCTCTGGGATTAGAAGCATGTGTTAGTGACCACACCCAATTAAAAAAAAATGTAGATTCTGGGGATTGAATTCAGGTCTTCAAGTTTGCAAGGCAAGCACTTTACCAACTGGGCTACCAGCCCAGCATCATGTTTTCTATTTTTTTTTTTTGAGGCTTTTTTCAAATGCTTTTCCAACTGCTTGGAATGCCTGCACTTCTGATTTTGCCTATTCAGGGAGGAGCCATGAGCCAAAGAATATAGTTCCAGAGGGCTTGAAAAGACCCTGAAAGAGCGGGAGGTTCAAGTCAAAGAAGAAAAGGACATTTGGGAAGTTTAAGGAGCAGGAATAGAGATAAAAAAGGAAGGAACAACTAAGTCCAGAACTGGATGGAACAGTCATGATATCAGGAGCTCAACAGAGGCCATAAGGGGCCATGTCCTCATCCATCACCAATTCTGTGTCCATGTGGATCTCCTCGTCTTCAGCCTGGGAATCATTGCATTGCTGTTGTGGATAGCAGTAAAAATCCCTTCTCCCAGGCCCATGAACTCCCACATGGGTTCTTGGACCACATGGGTGTATCCATTCTCCCTTCCTTGGTTAGCAGACTCTCCCTTATATCCCTGAATTTCCTGATTGAAAATGTAGTAGTTTATAAACTGTCCTTCTTAACCTGTTTTATTCCAATTCTTTGTTAAACACAGACATGTCCTCAGGGTTTGGAGTTTAAGGACTTTTCCTGAACCCCCAAAACCCTATTGCAATCTCTGCTTGAGACAATACCAATGAGCCTTCAAAAATGGTGGCAGTGGAGCTGGAGAGATGGCTAAATGTTTAAAGGCACTTGCTTGCAAAGCCTGACAGCCAAAGTTCAATTTCCCAGTGCCCACATAAAGCCAGATGCACAAATTGTCCCATGTATCTGGAGTTTGTTTGCAGTGCCATTGGTCTTGGTGCACCCATTCTCCCTGTCTCTCTCCCTCCCTCTCTCTCTCCTTGCAAGTAAATAAATAAATTAAAGTTCCTTAAAATGGTGGCAGTGATGCTCCCATACTATTATTATTAGAATATTGGGTTTGTTTTTTTCATGTGTGTTCCTATATGTGCAGATACATGTGCCTATGCACGTATGTGTGCATACTTGGAGAGGTCAGAGGACAACCTCAGTGAGCTAGCTGGTCAGTGCAAGGATCCTCCTAATTTGGCATGCCTCCCCAGCACTGGGATTACAGGAGCATACCACCACACCTGGTATTGCATGTGGGTACTGAGATCAAACTTGGGTTCTCATTCTTGTAAGGCAAGTGCTTTCCTGACTGAGTTATCCTTCTAGCTCCATAGGTAGAGCTGTAGCAAGCTAATCTCGTTTGAGCTAATGGCTTCTCAAAACTCGAGACTGATACCTTTCATGTGTATTCTCCTTGGTGAATTACTTTTGTGAATATTCCAGTGAGAAGGGGGTGGATCCTTTCTTTTTTTTAAATTTAAACCTGCCAACAGAATGTTACAATCCAAGTGTTTTTGGTATTGCTTTTTAAAGATGCTGGCCCCTTGAAGATTTAATTTTTATTCATCAAACTAGGATGAGGATAATCTGAGGAATAAATAATACACAGCATGGTTCATTTCTCATTAACTTAGCCAAAATCAGCTGCAAATCAAGAGAGGAGGGAATTATATATGAGAACAGCTAGTTGGAGAATGTTGAGTAGACCAAGATAATTTAATTGTTTACTTTTAGCTATCCCTGAGGTCCACATACTCCACAATCAAGAGAATTTGATGGTTTTAGTCCAAGAACCACAACTTTATTTTCTCCCTACTACTGAGCATAACCATCAATTTAACACTGTTGTATACCCTGAAAACACTGATGGTCTCATGTTCCAAATGAAAAAGTTCATTAGTGAGCTTATCTCCTGATGTGTTATTAGCTGGAAGCCAAAATTAATGAATTTTGTTAGATTACCTACAGGAAAGCTAGGAAAGGGTAGATAACGTTGGCAGTCCTTTTCTGTTCTGTCATCTGCTGGGTGTTTGCTTTGTTTTCTTTTTCTTTTTCTTTTTTTTAAATGTCACTTCCTAGGCATCTTCTGAACTTAGCATGACCTAGAATTCTTAGTGCTAAATGGCATAGTATCTCCTCACCTCCACAATGTCCTTTGAAATTTTTATGCATCTGCTACCCAGGCTACATCTGTGACAAAAGCATCAAATGGAAGCATTGTGACAAGTGTATTTGATGCCAGGCTTCCTTTGGTTGTAAGCCTTTGACGTAGAAAGTCCTGGATGCAACTGCTTCACTTATACCTACAAGTTCTGCGTCTTGCATTCAACTAACCATGGATTGAAAATATTTTTTTTTAAAATTGTGTCTCCGATGAATATATGAAGACCTTTTTCTTGTCATTATTTCCTACCATAAACAATACAGTATAACAACTATTTCTATAATATTTACATCATGTTAGGGGTTCAAGTAATATGACAAGTGGTAAGTGGGGACATGCATAGCTTATTTGCAAAGGGACTTGAGCACCTGTGGACTTTGTGTTTGTGGGAGTGAAAGAGATAGTTTTTTGTTTTTTTGGAACAATCCCCCATGGTTACCAAGGGACAGTTGTATAGCTTTGGCAACAGAAACTCTCATTTGAATAACGTTGTGCTCTTGGGCAAGCATGGGATTCTACCAAATCTTCATACAGTCTACAACAGGACACATACCAGTCTGGTGCACAGGATGACAAGGACAGTTAAAGAAGAACCGAAGTAGGCTAGGAACATGGTTCTGTTGGTTGAGTGCTAGCCTAACATGCACAAAGCTCTGAGTTCAATCCCCAGCAAACTGTAAATTGTGGGCATGCCTGTACTCCACCACTGAGGAAATGGAGGCAGGAGGAGCAGAATTTCATGGCCATCCTTGGGATGGTTAGGTTTTGTTGTTAACTTGATCATTTTAATTATCTTGGGTGGTCTCTGAGGATGTTCACAGGTAGTCAGCCCTCTCAGTAGGGGGCAGGATGTAAGGAAGCTCAGGGACACTAGAAATGAACATCCTTCCTGGGATGGCAGTGCAGGAAGGAAATTCCAGAGACCCAGGAAGTAAACAAGTCTGGGAAATGGTTGCAAGACCCCACCCTAAGGCTATGTAAAGGGGAAAGAAATTTCTTTCCCTTTGCCCCCTCCCTTTGCTGGTGTGTGGTGTTGGTGAATGCCTCTCTCTCTCTCTCTCTCTCTCTCTCTCTCTCTCTCTCTCTCTCTCTCTCTCTCTCTCTCTCTCTCTCTCTCTCTCTCTCTCTCTCTCTCTCTCTCTGTCTCTCCTTGGACCTTTGAAAGGAGCTAGCCTCTTTCACCATTATGGATCTGTAGCTTCAATAAATCTTTTCCTCCCATAACTGTGCCTGGTTTGGAGATTCATCCCAGTGGCCTGTGGCTGATTGCAACAGCAAGCTATAAATTGTGGGCATGCCTGTAATCTACCACTCAGGAGTGGAGGCAGGAGGATCAGAATTTCATGGTCATCCTTGTCTACACAATGAGTTTGAGAAAACAAAGTTTAAAAATAAAGCAGAGTGAACCACTTTCAAATATACTTTATTGTTCTTTTTATTTATTGTTTGACTTATTTTCGACTCCACTTTTTACAACAAGAGTGGGTGGACGAGGAAATAGCCATGGGCAGTTACCTGATCCATGTAGGTAGAGAGGGAAGGTTTTCAAAATATTACTCATGAAAACATGTACTGCAAGCTTTGTGTTAATAATCCACAGAACAAGGAGCCTAGGGCCTAGGGCATGTGAAGGCACAAACTACTTTTGAGTCATGGTTTTTTTTTCCATAAATAGTTACCCATATTTAGCCCCAATTTAAATCCATATGTTCAAGTTAAGATACTTGCATTGTAGAGCTGTTGCATGACTTTTCCTGGGATAACAGAGAAATGTCATTTCATCCTACATAGGGCACCATAGACAAAGGACTCCTTTCATCTAAGTCCTTCTGAGTGAACTAGTCAGTGATTTATAGATGTGTGGACGACTCAAATGCAGCTTGCATTACCGGAAAAGCCTCAAGTGCAGCGTAGATGACGACTCATGAAAAGTCTCAACCCTCAGTCAATTTCCACCTCCTGTGTATGTTAGTACTTGGTCTCTCCCACCCCTGAAGGACGTGTGCAGCTAAAGGAGAGAGTGCAAACTCAGTCTCGGCTGAGGGTCTGTCTGGTACCCTTTGCTAGCTATGGCTGGGTTGTTCTGCTGATTTCATTGCATGTACCGCAGGGCCAAGGTTGTCTGTAGGTCACCACAACAATTTCTTCTCCATGATGGTGATGGTCTCATGTCACACTTGGAGGAACTCAGCACAGTATAGTAAGTATAGTAAGAGTGGGCTGGGGACCGGGGGCTGGGAAAGTGGTTTGCTGGTTAAAGGCACTTGTTTGCAAGCCTGCCAACCTGAATTTGCTTCCCCAGCACTCACATAAAGCGGGGTGCAAAGTGGCTAACAGGGTCTGTAATCTCTCAATGCTCTATACGTCAAAGGGAAGAGGAGCCAAGAGAAGTCACAGCTCCAGGGTCAGTTAGACTGGCTTATCCAGCAGCAAAAACAACAGCACGGAGACTGTCTCAAAGGGAGAGGACTGAGAGCCTCCACACAGGCACTGTAGCATGTGTGCTCACCCCACCAACCACCACCACCACACACAATCAATTTAAAAAAGTGATCTTGGCATTTTGCATAATTATAGTTTCCCCTCTTCTTGGTGAGCAAGCCTTAGGACATGGTCGTGGGACATGCATCAACGTTACCGAAGACATTGGAACAGCAAGAACCTCAGAGCACACAGAGGTTCCATTCCTTTCAGCTCTGTGTGCACACACTTGTCATCTTCCCTGAAGCGAAAGCAGCAGGAGAAAGTCCAGCCATGACAGTCTGTGTTGGACTATGTGGTACTGTTTGTTCTCAGTTACTGCCCAGTCTCAGTGCATTATCCTGGATGGGTTGATCCTAGGTGGTCTTTCTCCTGGTGACCTTTGTTTTCTCCTGGAACCTCATTTGTTGAGGGGTCACCACCAAGCTTGGACATACCTTGACATTGCAGGACCCCAACACAGGTAGGTATCAATTTACTTTCCCATGATATGGCTCAGTCCCATGCAAATTAACTGATGACAATAGAGACCCAGAACAGGGAGAGATCTCATTTTCATACATCTTCCTTGTACTTAGGAAGCCTCAGACTTCTCGGGTGTCTCATACGTGGCAAGTTTATACAACAGAGATGTGAATCTAAGACGTGGGGAAGACATGTGCAGAATTGGCAATGAATGGAAGGAGAGGGAGAACACGTGGAAAATGGTCTGCAAGCCATGAATATTCTATTATGATGCCACTGGGCAGACAAGCCCATGTGTGGGGAGGCTTATCAAGGACATTTAATCACGTGAGCTGGGAATTCAAGGTTCAGAATTTCTAGTCCTGCTTCTTCTCTCTCTCTCTCTCTCTCTCTCTCTCTCTCTCTCTCTCTCTCTCTCTCTCTCTCTCTCTCTCTCTTTTGGTGCTGAAACCCAGAACGAACCGCTTCTTCTCTTTTCAAGTTTCTTCTCTTTGCAATTTTTGTCTTTAGTTAAAAAAATTTCATATTCAAGCATTAAGTCCTTCTATCTTGTAGCGCCTGAAAACTTTTGTTTCAAAATTTATATTTTTTTGTGGCTGGGCTGATGCCTTAGTCCTCCTCTGACCACTGCATGCATACACACCATGCACAAACATCTGCATGCATGTGAGCACACACCCACCACATGCACATGCACACACACAGACACCAGATGCACACACACATACACAACACATACATACACACACCAGATGCTCACACACACAGCACATACACACACCACATGCACACGTACACACCACATGCACACACACACAACAAAAAAATTTTTTAAAACTTTTCTGACTATCGAAGGAACACATACTACTTGAGAAAAATCAAGGAGAGGGGAAGCAAGGGGCAAAAACACACTGAAATACAAACATAAAGAATAGACATAATCCCAACAGCTGCCCTGGGAAGACAAATTTTGGCTCTTTGGTGATGACCCTTCTAAATACAGAGGTATGTATAGAACCATCTGCCAAAAATGTAATCAATATATGCTCTTCTGCAACATTCTGGAATTTTAAAACTGTTTTCTAATTGTTCTGTATTGATGTTGTCTTCAAGTTTCCCAATGTATACAGAGTTGGAGTCAGCCTAAATGGCTGATAGTAAACTCTCTCTCTCTCTCCATATAATATATATATATATATATATATATATATATATATATATATATATATATATATATATATATATATTTCCAGGTAGGTAGGGTCTTGCTCTATCCCAGGCTGACCTCCTGGAATTATAGACTATGTAGTCTCAGGCTGACCCAGAACTCACAGTGATCTTCCTACCACTGGGCCTCCTGAATGCTGGGATTAAAGGCGTGCACCACCATTCCGGGCCTAAACTAGATATTTTTGGTTAAGGAAAAAACCATTAACAATTATAAAACATAATTAAAGTTGTATGAATGGTTATAAAATTAGCCCACATAAGAGCTCATATTTAAAAATAGTGAAAGTAGAGCATTACCCTCAGGCTGTCTCCCTCCCTCCCCTTCTCCTCTCCATCCCCTGGGCCTTGTGTCCCATGGCCTGGGGTCATGAGTGGCTGTGGGACAGCTTCCCCTAGGATTGCATGGCTTACTTGGACACCAAGCCAGCCTACCAGAACCTGAAGCAGAAAGTGGATAATTTAGTGTGACCACATGTAACAAACAAGAATGAGCCCTGCAATGAACAAGAGCCCTCAGAGTGGGGTTCAGTAAGTAGGGGGCACTGGAGGCAGTGAACAGGATCTGCTCTCAGTGGACCCAAAGCTGGACCACAAGAGCTCCTAATGGCTGAGATGAAGGAAGTGGTGGTGCTGGCAGTCCCTCCAGAGCCCAGGAGCCAGGACCCTTCTCCTCCATCCCAGGATGCCTCCTAAGAATATGCCTGACTCCTTTGGAAATCTCCCTTAATGAAGAAATGGATTTCTGTCAAGATTTTGGTCTTGACCGTGGGACGGTGTCCGGGTTGTGCGAGGAGCAAGCTGGACAGTGGACAGGTGCCTGGGTGTGTGCTCCTGTATTGCCAGCCTGTCCAAGGATGTGTCCATCACCTGGTAGACACTACAGAGGTATCATCACTATTGCTACCTGGGCCATCTTGAAATGAGCCTTTCTTCTTGAACACGGACATGCTGTGGATGTTAGCATGGGTGCTCTGCCCTATGCAACAGCTAGACTGACAGGACGAAAGACACCTGTAAGAATAAGGGTTGTAAAGGTCAACCCTATTTGACAGTGAGTCTTGTATTGTCGCTCAGTCTCAAACTGGAATGTGCAAGCAGCATCAGAGAGCCTTAATGTTGCTTGACCTTCAAGTACCTGGGTCTTCTAGTCAGTTTCCTTGCCCTTGTCAGAGGTGGCAGAGCATGGAGGAGCCCTGGAGTGGACAAGGAAGCTCGAACCTGAGGTGTAAGGAAACCCCAGAAGCTTTTCTTTCTGTCCTGGAAAGACTAGTAAAGCTAGGTAGTGTTCAGTTGGTCTCATGTTTTTGTTTTATAGACAACTGATTGTTTTATAAAGAGTAAAAAGAAACAGTGAGAGTAGGGGCTGGTTAAAATGGCTCAGTGGTTAAAATGCATGCTGTGCAAGCCTACCATTGAGAATTTGGTTCTCAGGAAACCACGTGTGTAATCCCAACATGCCTATGACCATGAAAGGTGGAGTTAGGGGAATCCCAAAGCTGGTATGGTGTTCCCAGGGGCCGAACAAGAAGAGACCCTATGTCAGGGTGGAAGGTAAAGACCTACACCCCAAGGTTTTCCTTTAACCTCCATGTGTGCTGTGGCATGTGTGCCATTCTCTCTCTCTCTTTCTCTCTCTCTCTTTCTCTCTCTCTCTCTCACATACACCATAGAAATAGTGAAAATATCAGTAGCAGTACCTGGAAACACTGTTTTTCCTAATCACTAATGTAGTTTCAGTGCTGTGTGAATCTACTTCTTTGTGGCCAATGGTTTTGCCTATTTAGTTTTCAAAATTTTTAACTTGTTCATTCACTCAAGAATTATTTACTAGGGGCTAGGGAGATGGCTCAGTGGATAAAGTACTTGCTGTAAAGTTGTAAGGACCAGAGTTCAGACCCCCCAGAACTCACATAAACACCAAGTGAGCATGGTGGCTCTCCTGTCATCCTGGCATTTGATTTGGGAAGAGGATTCCTGGGCAAGCTGGCAAGCTAGTCTAGTTGAATTGGTGAGCGCTGAGTTCAAGTGAGAGACCCCATCTCAGTAAAAGGAAGTGGAGAGTGAATGACAAAGACACCTAAAGTCAAGCTCTGGCCTCCACACATGCTCGCGTGCACGCACGCGCGCGCGCACACACACACACTTGCATACATTTGCACATATGGGTACTCACATATTTGCACACATACACACACAGATCCCACACATGCATGTATGCACCAGAATTGTTTACTGAATTGTTTTGCAGAAAATAAAATAATGAGAACTTCTATGTTCACAGAGGTTGTGTTTTAGTGTGAGAGCTAAGGAAAATATACACAAGGAAGTACATAAATCTACCAGATATCAGATAGACAGAACACAGGGAATTACAATAGGCATGTGTAATAGAGTGATGTCAGAGCAAAGCTTTCCCAGGGTGGACAAGTATGCGAGAATGGATCGAAATAGTGCTGGTACGAGGGTGAAGACAATTCTTGAGAAAGGGGACAGTGAGCATGAAAGTGTTGTGGAGCAAATGAACTTCACCTGATCCAGAAGCTCATTATGAATGAAACTATACGGCACAGCGTGGGAAGGGCAAGACATAAGCAAGGCCAAAAACGCACCCAATTTGCCGACCAAGGAAGCAGGTTGTACTTCGTTATGGCACAACTTGAAGGCACAAGAAGCGTTTCAGCCAAGAAGTGGCATGATATTACTCGCGTTTTTAAACCATCACTCTGGATGCTGAATGAAGAATGGGATGCTGGGGGCAAGAGGAGGCCTCAGAAGAGGTGGACTAGGAGAGTTGCGGGTCCAAGGGGAAGGTGATGGAGTCTGGGAACTGATGTGTTGTGGGAAATGAGAAGGGCAGGATGCATTTGGCTAGATGCAGAATGAACAAACTTGCCATTGGCATGCCGGTAGGGGCAACGCTAGTACCTATGAAGCTACTGAGAAGGATAGGGATTTTGTCTGGTGGACATTTGGGGACAAAAAGTAACATTTGGGGGCACCTATTAAAATACAAAGCATAGTGTAAAAATGTCTGATAATAAAATAGTACTTTCCATTTATTCAGTACCAGGCACGTACTTAACACGGCTTCCTTTTTTCTATTTTTTATGGGGCAGGGCAGGGAGGGGGTACAGAGATGTACATTGAATGAAATTTATCCTCTTTATTTTGCTTACTAAATTACCAAATAGCCCATGTTTTCCATATGGCCTTTGCCCCACTGAGGATTGCATTGCCAAGGAAACAGATTGCTAAGCGGAGGCACCACAGCGAAATCCTATTAAACATGCAATAATTCAAACAGAACGCACAAAGCCAACCAGTGCTTGGGTTTGGAAGATTGGCCTCCAAATGCCCAACTGTAGACTTAATAAGGTTCAACATTTAGACGCCTGTCTAATTCTACCCAGAGCTCTAGACTTGCACATTCCTGCCCCAAATCCCTGCTCTGAATGTCAGAACTTTTAATTAACCTCCCCAAATGGTATTTTCACATAATAAACCCTCAGCATGCCACTAGCTTCAAACAGTAAGAAAAAAGGGGACTTTTCCTTTAGTAAGATTTTTTTCCAATGTACAACATTAAGCACAATTGCTTATATATTTGGGCATGCAGTAACATGGCTGCAGAGAGAGTCCAGAACAACAGATTTCAGAAGCATAAATGTGGAAGCAGAGTAGTTCAAATCCACTTTACACAAAAGGGAACTGAAGATCAGCCACACAGATTTCTTTTTTAAGCTCCATTATGGGCAGAATGGGGCAAGGCCCACTTTTGCTAGCTGATTTTTTGTAATGTCTAAAGTTTGTTCCTCTTATTTTCCTCCTCCCAAAACTTTCCCTTGCCACCCCTTCGGCATAAGTGCTTCACAGTCTATTCTCTCTCATCTTTAGCCTCTGCATCCCACTCTAGCTCACTGACCCTGGTTGCCTCATGTCCCTACCCACTTCTCAGAAGCCCCACTCCTCTGAGTTAATTGTTGTACCTCACATCTGTGCTTACCATACACCCCATTACCAGCTCTTGGGCTCATCTTTCTCCTTATCAGATCAGCTGGGCTTGATGGTACATGTCTGTTATTTAAGCACTTAGGAGGCAGAGGCAGGAGGATCAGAAGTTCAGGTCAGACTTAGTGGATAAGGTGTTTGCTGTGCAAGTGTGAGGTCCCCAACACCTACATAACTACTGGGCAAGCATAGTAGCCCACCTGGAATCCCAGTGCTTGGGAGGCAGAGACAGGAGATCCCTGGGGTGAGCTGGATAGCTAGACTAGATGAGTCAGTTGAGCCCTGGGTCAAGAGATGCTGGCTCAGTAAACAGGTAGACACCTGAGGTCAGTTTCTGGCCTTCACATCACATCACATCACACACACACACACACACACACACACACACACACACACACACACACACACGAGGACATACATACACAGGCAAAAGCAAATTCAAGGTCATCCTTGATTACATAGTGAATCCAATGCTACATGAGTCCTTGAGTCAAATAAACAAATATATATTTCAACATATTTACACATCAAATTATATTTCGCACAAGAATATTTTCCAATCCAGTGCCCATGGGTTTTGCTATCAGCCTGTCCTCACTTGACCCTTGTCATTTCATTAAAAAATATCCAGTGAAGTGAGAAAGCAATGTAATTGGAACCAGTGTACCACAAACAAATGCGGATATTAGGAAAGCTGGCTGCTAAACTCATTGGATGCAGAAGATGAATCCTCGTGGGCATGAGATGCCAGATGCCAAATAAATCCTATCCTTCTTCAAAAGAAGTGAGGGTAACATTCGTGATAGACTCAAATCGAGGAGGAAAGGAAAGGGTAAGTGTGTTAAGGAAAACTGCAGCAATCTGGGATCTGATTGACCAGAAATAGACAGGAACTTTAAGACAAGGAAACACAATCGTCAAATTTCATTTCTCATTCTGAATGTTGTCATTTAAGTTAGTTTTAATCTTACTGTGTCTCTAAGTCCCTAAGTGAATCACATAAAAACCTATGAAGAGAAGCAAGGAGTCCTGCAGTTGAAGTAACGTGAAGGCAAAGCGGGGCTGAAGAACTGCAGAGGCAGAGCTCAGGAGGGAGAGTCCTGAAGTCAGCAGTGGCACTAAAGGTATTTGGAGGGAATGGATGCCATTAAGCACTTGAGGAAATCTAACAAGGACACTGCATTTCCCACTGGAATTGCAATAAGGACTTAAGTTCCTGGGGTCCAAAGGGGGATGGGCCCAAGCCTGAGTCAGGTTTCTGTCACAGAGATGAAACACCTGAGAAAGTCCACTTAAAGGGACAAGTGGGTGGGTGGGAGGAGGCAGGAAGGAGGGGGCTGGAGAGATGGCTTAGTGGTTAAGGTGCTTGCCTCCAGAGCCTAAGGACCCAGGTTCAATTCCTCAGTACCCATGTAAGCCAGATGCACAAGGTGACTCATGCTTCTGGGGTTCATTTCCAGTGGATGGAGGCCCTGGCATGCCCATACTCTCTGCTTACAAATAAATAAAATAAAATAAATATATTTTTTTAAATAAAAGGATAAATGGTTTCTTTTTGGCTCATGCTTTCGGATCACGGTCACTTTAGACCTGGGGTATTAACATGGTACCTCATGACAGAAAACTTGAGGTTGACCTTGGTCAATACTCCGGTAGAGATTTTTTTTTATGACCCATTGACTTAATAGTTAAATACACTATTGATTACAAATAGCATCCTTTTCATTTTTTCCATTTAACTCATATCTGTTAAACTTCTATGTTTACTAAGCACTGTAACATAAGCTTAGAGTACAGTGATGGGTCAAAGTTGAAACAAGATCCTGATTTTGGGAGCATAAAATCTGAAAAGAGAGGGGTGTGTCAATCACAGAAATAGACAAAGGGACATCATACTGTGACTGGGACAGAAATCATGCTTCCAGAAAATTCCATATATTTGAACATTTCATCTGAATTAATAACAATTGAGATTAAGTCCCCCACAGTATGAAAGGGTATGAGAAAAGAGGGTGGGGTTAAAGAATGAGAAGCTAGGTACTTGAGAAGTGTAAGGATGATTTAGCAGAAAAGGTACAGAAAGCCTTTGCATGCTAGGGAATTCTCTCAAGGTGGGGGATGTTTCAAGGAAAGAGAGGTCTCCAGGGCATTCAGAGATCCCAAGGCCTTGGTATCACGCTGCTGACTTTCAACGCTATTCCATTCTGGCCTTGACTTTGCTCTCTTCTCTCCTTGGCACACAAGCTTTCTCTGATTCCCAGAGCCATAGTGACCCTCAGAAACCACCAGCTGCTCCTTTCCAGACAGCAGGCAGGCAGGCTCTGGTTGCCACTTTTCCTAATCCCAAGGGGATTCTGAGGAATTACATCTGATTAACTGAGTTTAGGCTTCAGGCCAATGCCTAGACAGCCAACAGTGGCCTGTTTCCATGTGATCCTGACAGAGGGGAGAGCCGAGCCTAAATGAGGAGCTGTTTCAGAAGGGTTTGTGCACACAGGTTCCTAGTGTTGTTTTACAATTTAGCACTATTTCAGTGACTCAAAAGCCAGAGATTTTTTTTCTCTCTCTCAGTTCTGGGGACCAGAAATGAAGGCTTTGGCTCCTTTGTTCTGGTGGCTGCAGGTGTTCCGTAGCTTGTGGCTTGAAGCCACCTTACTCCCATCTCTGCCTGCTTTCACGTTGCCTTCTTCCCTGTTTCAAAAATCCTCTCTTCACATTTGTAAAGATGCCAGTCATTGAATTGAGGGCCCACTTCAGGATACTTAGGTTAATTATACCTGCAAAGACTCTACTTGCAAATAAGTTCCTAAACACTCAGGTGAGAATTTGGATATATCTTTTGGGGGCCATCACTAAATTCAGTAAGATGAATTGATATATTCTTACAACAGGTTATGAGTTCCCATAAAAGGTTTCTGCTATCTTCAATTGATTGTTTAGTCTGATGTAGGGCCATACAGATTGATAGGACAAAATAAAAGTAGGCGATTTCTCAGAACGCCATTTGAACCCTATGAAATATAGCAGATTTTGAAGAGAAACTCAAGGCTGGTGAAAGGAAATAAAATGAGCCTAGAGTCAAGAAATATGGTAATCAAGCAAATAATCAAATAATCAGAAGAAAACACAACATTTCACATGAATAATAAGTGAAAAGAAAAATGGTACAAAAATGCCTCTGACAACCATGATAAAGAAGGGGACGTACGCTTCAGGATGGAAAATGGAAAAGGAAGAAAGTTATAGTCAAAGAAATAGCAAAGCCTACAGCTATAAAATAAAAATTTATGAACTTGAGTATGAGGCTTTAAAAAAGGGTCTTTAAATTGCTTCAGGAAATATTTCTTCTCCTTCCAGCTGTAACTGGTGGATTCCATGACAAGATAATCACTGCTTAGAGCAAGGGCACATTTCTACCAGTTATTGACCATCTAACTTTTCAATGCCAACTTGTTGTGCTCACTCCAACAGCTTTTGCAAGCATATACTATCTCCTGGTACAGTGCAGAGTCTTTGGAGAATCAAATAGACTCAGGCTAGTTATTTAAGGAAGACCAAAGAAGTCATAGGTCATCAAATTAGGATGACCTTCAGTTCACCCTCGATCCCTGATTCATTCGCTGGAGGCCAGAGGAAGCTAGACTGAGGCGTCTTGCAGTATTGAATCCCTCTGTTTCTGAGTCAGGGCTGAGATGGGAGCAAAGGCATATAAGGTACATAGGTGTTAAACCAACACACAAAGGTGCAGTGAAGAAATGTCTATGCAATAATGCGAAGGTGGTGGAGAGACTGAGCATGGATCAACTGACCTGCAAAGCCTGAGATGGCTTGGGGTGGGGTGGGGTGACTGAGTAGGGATGGGAAGGCAATCAGGAATTCTGAACAGAATATACTTACAGACCCCATTAAAGGCCCCAGGTATGTGGCATCTAAGATATTGACTAGGTTTCATTCAAACTTCATGTTACCCTCAAGAAACCAACTTGGAATGAGGGGAAATACAGTTTGGGTTATATGTAATCACCCTGTCTAAAAGGTGGAGTAATGTTTCACCAGCTCAGTTCTTTAACTGGAAATTTGGTGCCATGAATGAATTGTTAAGTTAGCCAATATGCTAGCACTGTCATTTATTAATTAGTATGTTCCATTTTAATTAAAGTCATCCTTGCTAATTACTCATTTCGCTGTGTGCAGTACCAGCTGAATGAGCTGGAGGACATGATTAAGGCAAAAATAAACTCTGCACTCTCTCCACTTCATTAACTTTTCCTTCTTCACACATGTGGCAATTCAAGGGAGGTGCAAAAACCTTCTACTTTTGCCTCATCCTGGAGTGAGTGGAATCCAGAGAATGAACTTTGAAACTAATACATTGGATCTTAGCTCTGCCTTATGTACTATGCAACCACGACCTTCTAGTTTTCCAGTCTAAAAAACAGGAACAATTATAGTCCTCACTATAGAGAGTTGGTGTGAGGATTAAATGAAATAAACTGAAGGGCTGGAAAAATAAGTGTGATGCTTTGAATATGGAATGCCCCCCTCAGGTTCATGTTTTGAAAGTTTGTTCCTCAGCTGATGGCACTATTTTGGGAGGAGGTAGAACCTTTAGCAAGTGGGACCTAACTGGAAGAAGTAGACCAATATGAGCAGGACTTTGAGGGTTATTTCCAGCCCTACTCTAGTTATCTCTCTCTGCTTCCTATCTGCCACGATGTGAACAGTCTGAGCCTTATTCTACACCACCATGGGCTGAGGTTCTCTGCCATATCTTCCCCACTCTGATAGGTGGAAACTCTTAGAAACCATGAGCCAAAATTATTTTTCCTCCCTTAAAGTGTGATATATTTTATTATAGCAAGCAACACAAAAGTAACTACTATGAAAATGCCTAATAAATTTTAGCTGTCATGATTCACTAGCACTACTGTGATGGCTAATATTGTCAACTTTACATGTTCTAGAATCACCTAGGAGAAAATCTATGAGAAAGTCTGTATGTCTACGTTGGTAGATTAGGTTAATCGAGGTGGTAGATCCGCCCTGACTATAGGTGGTACAATTGCATGCACTGGTGTTTCAGACTGAATATAAAGGAGAAAATGAGCTGAGCACCGGTGTTTCACCTCACAGTCTTCCTGACTGTGGATTGAATGTAATCACTGCTTTATGTCCCCTGCCACCATGCCTTTCCTGCCATGATAGACTAGATGCACTCAAACTGTAAGCTGAAATAAATCCTTCCTTATGCTGCTTCTTGTCAGGTCTTTTCTCACAGCTACAAGGAAAAATGTCTCATTCAGCCATTACTCTACTTGCCTGGTACCATTTCCTCATCCATGAGACTCAGCCCAATCACTAAGTCATATAGAGTTCCCCTTACCTTTATTTCTATCATGACTGCCCTTATCTACTTGTAAACACAACATGTACACATGCCCATTAGTAGGCAATTGTGATTAAGCCTGAATTGAAACTAGAATTTTTCTTTCAGTGTATGTAGGTGACTACATTTTCAAATGGCAATCAAGCTAGTAGACTAAAAACACTTAAGTTATTAGGATATAATTATACAACAAATGAAACTGTTAGGTGTCTCTTTTCACCTAGACATGATTTAACAATATTACTGGGTTATTAAGAGCTCTGTAAACCTAGAAAATTCTAGAACCCCTACTATTAGAAAAGGGTAAGCTTTAAACTATGCTCTGAGCAATTGCAATACTTATTAACATAGCTGTGATATAATGTTGTAATATACCATAATTAGCCAGGCCTGGTGGCACAGAACTGTAGTCAAAGCTACTCAGGAAGTTGAAGCAAGATGATAGAAAGTTCCTGGTGTTCCTTGGCTACAGAGTGAGCTCAAGGCCAGCTTGCATAACTGTTAGATCTTGACTTGAAATAAAGTTGCTTTCGTTGTTGTTATTTTAAGGGCTGGTGGCATGCCTTAGTGCAATGGCAGTTGCTTTGGGTTCAGTTTTCATTACTGCAAATCCACCACCATCACCAAAACGAATGGGTAGCAGGAAATGGAGCATTTATTAATTGCCAGGCATTGTTCTGAATACTTTGGGGTGTTAAGTCAATGGGCCACAATTATTGACTCATTTAATCCCTTGGCATCCTTAGACTGAAAGTTGGTCTTTCATTTTGAGGAATATTTAATTTTTAGTTTTTTCATTGATAATTTTCACACGAGTATTGTGCAATCTGATCATTACCCCATCCTGATATCTTCTTTTGTATCTCCTTTCCCTCCCCCTTCTACTGAGCTCCTTGCCTACTAGTCTAAGACCTTTTCTATTTTGATGACTTTTTTGGCATCCTCTGTCATCTATGTTGAAATGCTGAGCTTAATCCTGTATAGGTCTTGTGCTTTGACAGAAGCCACTGTGACGTCATGAAGTAACAGCACTTTGTTTCCAGAAGATAGTCCCTCAAGTACTCCTCCCCATCCTCTGGCTTTTACATTCTTGTTTCCCCCTCTTCTGTGATGTTCTCTGAGCCTTGGAAGGCATGATAAAGATGTCTCATTTAGCACTGAGTACTCAACCGTCGCTGATTCTCAACACTTTGATGAGTTTTGAGTCTTCCCAGTTGCCATCATATGCAAAAAGAAGCTTCTCTTGTGAGATGAGAACAGATGTAAGCTATGGGCAAACACATAATATAAATATTTGCAGGGCAATTTGATGGCACAACATATCTATTTAGTCAAGCAACCGTAGGAGCTTCCCCATCAGGATCTGTGGCCTTCGCAGCTATAAGTTTTGATTGGGTTTTCAGTATCAGGCATAAGTTTTCTCCTATGGAGAAGGCCTCAATTCCAATCAGAGTGAAGCTGGTTATCCCTACATCAGTCATGTGTCTATTGTACCTGAGTGAACATCTTGCCTTGGCCAGTTGTATAGCTTGCAGGGTCCACTGCTGATTAAGACCCTTGATGACTTTTCACCCGTAGCAGCTGTCATAGTCAGCCACACGCCGCTGGGATGAATCTTCAAACCAAGCACAATTTAGGGGAGGAAAGTATTTATTGAAACTACAGATTAAGGGGAAGTTCCGTAACAGTGAAAGAGGCTGGCCCTGTTTCACAGGTCTGAGCAGAGAGAAAAACCCATCACCAACACCATACATACAGAACAGGGAACAGGCAGGAGGGCCAAGTAGAGAATTCTTTCCCCTTTATATAGCCTTAGGGTGGGGTCTTGCAACCCTATCCCAGACTTAATGGCTTCCTGAGTCTCTGGAATTTCCTTCCTGCATGGCCCACACAGGAAAGGATGTTTACTTCCAGCTTCTTTGAGCTTCTTTTCATCCTGCCCCTTGCTGAGAGGCTGCCTTCCTGTAAACATCCTCAGAGACCTACCCAAGATTACTTGAAAGGTCAAGTTGACGACAAAGCTTAACCATCACCGCAGCTTATATAGTACTTTCCAGCCAGCAGGGAGGAGGCATCCAGCTCAGACTCAACATTTTATATTCAGAGGCTGTTGAATGTGATGCCTTCATCAATAGGCTTTTACCATCTAGTTCTGTGAGCAACCAAACATTTTATAACCTATATTGTTTAGGGACCTCATGGGCCTCCTTGACCAATAAGCCCTTGGAAGTATTCTATCCTGGCACTGGGGTTTTTTTGTAACAACCTATGGCTTTTGAGGGCAGCATTCTCCACCCCCATAGGAAGTTTCTGTCCAAACAAAAGCTCCTTTTTCTTTAATTGTATGTTTTAATTAGTTGACAAAGAAGTTGGCTTTTTTATAATGTCTTTTTGGTTAACCCTCCTCCCCTTCCTCTCTCCTACTCTTCATTTCCCTTCATCCCACTTTGACCTTTCCACCCCCCAGTATTCCACCTCTCTGCTTTTATATCTACTATCCTCTCCCGTTAAGCCACACCCACCCTTCCCCCTTCCTGGATCCTTTCTAGCTCACTGGCTTCTACTGGCTCTTATTCCAATTTGCATCCAAATCTAAAAACTAGAAGTCAGGATCCACATATGAGAGAGTACACGAGGTATTTGTTTTTCTGAGCCTGAGTTACTTCAGTAGAATATTTTACAGATCCCCTAAACAGAAAGTTCATCCTCCATGTTCCAAATGAGGCTTCAGAGAATGGGAAAGTGGCTGGAGATCATGGAATCGAGACTTTGGAGGGGGCACTCATACCTCAGCATCCTGATCCCAACTCATGCCTCTTACCCACTGCAGAATCATTCACAAATCCAGCAGTTGGAGAGGTGAGGTTTCGGGTTCTCTGACCTGCTCATGCCAACTCCTGCCCTTGTGTGCATTCACAGCATACTAGAATCCTGCCAGGTGACTCATGATAAGCCACATGGATCCTTTTCCAAAGAACTGTGGCCTAAGCCATTTTTCTTTTCTTTTTCTAAAAATGGTTTATAAGTGTATACTCATTGAACAAAGCAAATGGTTTTATGGTGACATTTTTGTTGACGTCTAAGTTGACTTTGATAACTTTCTCTCCCCATGATCCTCTCCCTTCTCCCCAACTCTAGTCACATTCCTTTCCCCAAACCATCCCCCTTCTATTTTCATGTCCTATGTATGTGGATATATGTGGATCTGCATATGTGAACATACATAAGGCTATACATATGCATATCCTAGGTCCTACATGAGTGAAAACATGTGATAGGATATTCATTATTCCAGGTTTGTCTTATTTCACTTACCAAAATGATCCCCAGCTTTAGCACTTTTTCTGCAAATGACATCATCTCATTCTTCCTTATGCCTCAATAAAAACTCCATTGTACTCATAAATCACATTTTCTTTGTCCATTCATCTGTCTACGACCACCCAGATTTGTTCTAATCTCAGCTAATCGGCTACTTTTCTGCGTTCTCATCAACCAATTCTAACGAATGGTTCTTACTGCAGCAATGATAGCAAGAAGAAGAAAGTTCATCACTTCTTGGTTTTGGAGGTGCTCACCTGGGCGCTCCTTACCGCTGTCCTTCTTGAAGCTAATTTGATAAGTGCTTTTCTAGATTGCATCATGTCTCACCTTGCCAATCACTTCTTATATGATCCAGATTTCATGTTCAATTAGAGCTCTGAAATAGATGTCATAAAATACACTACTGAAAAGAGAAGGGGCTGGGCAGATAGCTCAGTCAGTAAAGTGCTTGCCATACAAAATGAAGACGAGTTTGATCCTCAGAACCCAAGTGAAAAAGCCACATGTAGAGGTGTGTGCTTATAGTCCTGGTGCTGGGAGGTGGAAGCAGGCTGAGCCCTGGAGTCACTTGGCCAGCCAGTCTAGCCCACTTGGCAAGCTCCAGGCCCATGAGAGACCCTCTATCAAAAATTGTAGGAAGTTAATGTATCTGGGAAAATATTATCAAATTTCTTTGCAAAATGTTTATAGCATTTTATATTGTTTCCACTAAGGATTCTGACAGCCTCCACCCCCAGAAAAGGGAACAGCAAGTGGAGAACCCCAAAAATTATCATCTGACTTACACATACATGTGCACGCACCCACATGCATCTGCACAATGTACAAACACACACACACACACACACACACACACACACACACACACACACAAAGGAAAAGGTCCATAATACTCCCATCAGTAAGTATCGAGCACCCTAAATTGGGCATCCTCAGGGTGGAGACTTCAACTGTGCCCGAAATCTCAGAGATCAGGTAGGCTGTGAGTTCACATCAACAAGCTGCTGGAAGGTCTGCTTTCTGTACCACAAGAGAGGCCAGCCATCTACCCAGCAATTACACCACTGTCAAGATTGTAAATACACATTTGCAAATGCCTTTGTAATTGTTCAGAAACAGCTCAGGCCTTATCACGCAGGGTTCATTACAGAATGTTAATGGGGATGCTTGCCCAACATCTGCTTTCCTGGTTGGATCCAGATTTGCATCATTTAAACATTTAATGTGCACAAAGCAGTGACCGGGTACTCATTTCTGCCAAATTTCAGAAAATAAAACCTCAGCAGCAACGGACAGTTGCTGGGCAGATTGATGGGCTTTGTTTGGGTACCAGATTTCCTGTTATAGTTCTGAAAATCTAATAACACCACTCAGTAGGATGTGAAATTGCCATTGCAGAGCTGTGGTTATGTTGCTCCACTTACCAGCCTCTCTCACCCTGTGCGTCATGGTTAATATTCTAATTAAACAGAGAACTCTCTGCTGACTCAAAGCATGGTCTGTGGAGATGCCCGCAGACGAACAGCACATCTCAAGGCATAGGACTAGAAGGCTTCCATTCGGGGTTTATGTTTGAATTAAGAGTTGTTTTTGCGCTCATCATCTTGGGAGATTCATATTTGTATTTCAAGGCGTATAGGTCTCTTCCTGTGTTTCTGCTGCTTTGAATGGTGTTTGCCATCTCCCTCCCCTGCATGCCTCAGGCTTCCTATCTACACACAGTACCTTCTTGTGAAGAGTCAAGAGTTGGGCAGGGAATATAGCTCAGTCAGGAGAGTGCTTGCTATGGAAGCATAAGGCTTGAGTTTGGATCAGCTCAGGTTGGAGCACTGCTTTGTGTAACCCGGTCAATCAGAGATTTCACTCCCAACACTCTTTCGGTTCTGCTGTTCCCCTAGGAAATTTTATTTAACATCACAGTTGGGTTGTAGGCTAAGTTCATGCTGCAGGTCATGGAAGGGAGAAAAAGTGGGACCCTGGGGATGGGGTGGGGGCTGGATTCTCTTTTATATAGGACATGACCTGCTAGGTTAACTATAACCAATACCACCATACTGCCTAGAAGTGAATCCCATTTAGTGGCAAAAGATCCTAGGGAATAAGAACTTTTACTACCTGAGAAACTACAGACCCCATTTAAACTCTACTGCTGTGGATCAAGGGAGGGTAGGTTTTCATGACTGGCCAGAAGTTTCTGTCACATATAACAATGGGTTAAAAATTATATATTGTAGGGCTAGAGAGATGGCTCGGTGGTTAAGGCACTTGCCTCCAGTGCCTAAAGCCCCCGGATGGATTCCCCAGTGCCCACATAAGCCAGACCCACAAGGTGGTGGTTCTCTCTCTCTCTCTCTCTCTCTCTCTCTCTCTCTCTCTCTGCTTGAAATTGAATAAATAAAATATTTTAAAAATTATATATATTATAAAGATCGTGCAAATAGAATAAATACCACATGGTTATATAGCCAACAAATCTTTATTAAGTGCCTATTATATGCCAGATACTCCTTCATAAGTGGAATTACACTCCGGTTTTGAGTGACTTTGGGTCTTCCAGATGATAGAAGGCAACTAGAGACAGGCAGCACTTTGTCAGATCGCAGGGAAAACATTCACACCTGTCAAATCTCAACAGAGATTTGTTCTCTATTGTTCTGTGCCTAAGCACATAAGTGCACGTGCACACACACACAAACACCTCATGGATGCTTGTATTTGGGTTTTGGTCTCATCATAACTTGCTTGTAGCCCTTACTGGAAGGAAAGACTTCTCACAAGATGATATCAGATCACTGAGATTAAATTCAGTCTCAAAGGAGGGGTTTGTTTCTAAAATAATTAAGGCAACCAGCACAGCCAGTTTTGCAGTCATTCCCCTGATTTGGTAATTCACCCCATTTTCAGGGTCTGTGTATTCAAAGCAATGCATAATGACATGATGGCCTAAGCGCATGAAGTAGTACTGGTGGTGGACTAGCGGGTGGAGGAAGTAGCCCAGAGGCACGAGGAATACCTCCTTCACTTCATCCGAATTAGGCTGGGCCTGGAAGTTGTGGTCTATGAAACCCACCACCGGGGTTACCAGTGTCTTTTCCTGAAAACAGAAAATACATAAATTAAGTAGTGCAGTGCTATTGTTTCAAGTGTTAAAATTTGTCTATGAAAGGAAAGATGAGTTAAAGCCATCAATTACCAACAGGTCAGCAGTGGAGAGGGAGGAACTTGCTTCAGAGGCAAATGTATGTCCCTGTGTAACAGGGATAGTGTCTTCCCAGTCTGAAGTGACTCTGAAAACACTCGTGCTGAGGATAAACTGGGATGAGTGCTTGGAGTAGCCATGTGTCAATATGATAACACTAGGAAGCCTTAGACTTAGGGATCCTGTTTATGTGAATATTCTCATTACAAATCCCTCCCAGCAAACACAGATGCATGAACAACGTAGAAGCCCCAAACTCCATAGTTGCTCAAACTCCAAGTATCCATTGATGGATACTTAGGGTAATTTGTTAAAAATCATGCACTGAAATGTTATGTGGCCCCTAAAAAGAAAGTGACACATACTTTTTCCTCTCAGTAAAGATACAGTTATGCAATCATGTCAACAGAAAAGTGATAATCTTGGCTGGGCACATTTCCATTTATAGCAAAGTTTATATATCTATATCTATATCTATATATAAATATAGATATAGATATAGATATGTGTGTATGCATTATACATATGAAACTGCCTATGAAATACTTTTTCATAACACATATGCTCATATTATGAAGTAATATTTCTATTTATGACTCCAAATACTCTTAAGTGAATCTGCATTCTACTGGATGGCGTTCCTTTAGTTTCTACTGGGAATCTTGAATGAGAGGTCCTAGGCTGTGTGCCTAGGTGTGACCTCTAATCAGACAGCGAGAAGACTAGGAGTTCCTAAAGCATTTCTACAGAAATAGGGTGGGAAGCCAGAATTAGGACCCAGTTAGGAAGTTAAACAGATATTTGGAAATTTCTCATGCAAGTGGTGCAGCCCAAGGGTAAATGGTGGTAGTTGAGACCACTAACCATATTAAGAGTGAAAGTTAACATCTGGAAAGAGAGGGAACAATGGGAGCATAGACCTTAGAATAAGGACCTAGAAAAAGGCAAGAAATATGAGGTCATTGGTCACTGGAGGCCTCAGCTATGACTGATCCTGGGAAAGGGCTCAAGGTTTCCAAGAACAGACTTTGAGCTGAGGACTCAGAGTTGAGCAATTTTGTATGGAAGCAATGCTAGGCAAAACTGGTGAAGGGTTGAGGAGGGGAAACCAGTTGGATTAGGAAAGAGCTGCCAGGGGGTCGTGGAGTTTGCCCCAAGTGAAGACAGGTGAGCTTTCAGGATTGTCAGCTGCAGCTCTTGGTGGAGCTCTGCCTTGCTGGAAGTACTTCCAAGCACTTCTGGTTTTCTGTGCAGGATAGACAGAAACAGATGACAGACAGCTTGGCTCATCCAAGGGCATGAGTCTATACAGAGACTGTCAAGGAGAAGGATGGATGGATGGGTCTGGAATGAGCCTCAACAGGGCATTCCAGAATATACTCCAAAAGCAACACACAGGCCAATCAACCATGGGCTAGAACCTTTAAAACTGTGAGTTGAAATCTATCCTTCCTCCGCTAAGCTGTTTGCTCAGGTGTCTGTCAGAGTGGTGGAAAGCTGACCACTGTGGCCAGAATGTGCTGCTCTTCTCCATCTTCTCACTCACACACCTCAGAAGTAGCTCCTGTGGACCCTGGAGTGACTCTCGGTTTTGGAACTTTTAACCACTGAGGCTCAATGAGTCAATAAGGTCTAAAATCTCCTCAAATGTGCTGAGGATTTGCAAAAATCAACTGAAAAGAGTTCTCATTAGAAAACACAACTGAAGTGGAAAGAGCTGCAACGTTCTTGGCTAATCATATTTCTCTCTGTCTCTGTCTCTCTCTCTTTCTGTGGCTTGAACATTAATAAAGTGATTTATTCATCCTCAGGGTTCCACAGCACTCTTTTGTCTTTGGATGGAGAAAGAGGATGATCAGAGCCCATGGTTTCTGACCTCATGAGGGACAAAGGCTCCACTAGAACACAGTTCCTTGGCTTGATGGACTGCTCTTTAGGGTTGTATGTGAACAAAGGTGGAATCCTGAGAACAGCAGGTACCCTAAGAGCTCTGGAGGACCCATGACAATCCTTACATCAAACAGATATGGCACCAGGCGGCAGACAACCTCCACTTGGTAAGGATGCAGCCCCACTTCTTCCTGGGCTTCCCGGAGAGCAGTGACTACATCATCTGTGTCCCCAGGTTCTCTCCTCCCTCCAGGAAAACAGACTTCTCCAGGTGATCTTCTCAGCTTCGGATTAAAAGGACAAGAAAGTCAAGGTGTGATTCCAAAGTGGGAAGCATTTAGTTCAACAAATACTGACACAAATTTTATTTAATACCAGAGCCCATTTTTTACCCGGGTGATATTCAGTGGTAGTCAAGACCAAGAATTTTTTTCTTTGAATACATTAAAACAAAACTTTGAGAACATCTGTCACTCCTGATTTTTCTCTACATGCCTCCACAAGAAAGTAGACACCCATAAAGAAGTTGATATTGATGGAAGAAAAAGCTGAGAGAAAGGATGCTATATGGACAATATTATTACAACAGATCATTTTGTTAACTCCTTTCTGATCCTACGTTCAGGGCATACTACTTCATTAAGATTTTTTAAATAAGCTGTCATTTTATTTATTGTTTTTGAGACAAGATCTCATACAGCCTAGGTTAGCCTCAAACTCACTAGGTAGCCAATGATGGCCTTGCATTTCTTTCTGATCCTCCTACCTCCACCTTCCAAGTGTTGAGATTATAAGATGCCATCACACCTGGTTTATGAAGTATTGAGGATCAAATTCAAAGCTCTGTGTATGCTAGGTAAGTGTTTTTTTCGTGAGCTAATAATACCCAGGTCAATAAGCTAGTATTTTATTAGTTTTTTTTGTGTGTGGTGTTCATGCATGTTTATGTACATGCCTGTGGAGGAGAAGACAACACTGGTGTCATTCCTCATCAACATTTTTATGAGACAGGGTCTTTCACTAGCCTGAAATTTGCTAAGAAGGTTAGACCTGCTAGGCAGTGAGCCCATAGAGAACTGCCTGCCTTCCCTCCCCAGCACTGGAATTATAAGTGCACTACCATACCCAGCTTTTTTGAGTGCTAGGGATTAAGTTCATGCTTTTTCACAAGTACTTTACTAAATGAGCCATCTCCTTAACCTCTAAATAGTTTTAATGGAGTGAAAATTCATGTAAATTTATTCAATTTAAAGTCAACAATTCCATAACATTTAATACATTCACAGTACTGTGCAACCACCCCACTACCTAGCTTCAGAGTATTTTCATCACCCCAAAAAGAAACCACACATCCATGGGCCATTCCCTCCCTTCCTGGCCTGGTCTCTGTAGAGTTACATAGTTTGGACATCTCATGTCAAAGGAATCACATGGTATGTGACCTTCCATGTCGCTCATTTAGCATCATGTGTCATGGGATTCTCTTATGGCTGAATTCCTTTGTGTGCTTCACTACTGTATCCCTCTCTGTTCATTGATACACATACAGACTACACTATATTACTGTCATTTCTATTTTCAGTGAAGGGAACTAAGACCCATGTTAAATTACCTGACAAAATCCATATAAGGAGCTGGACCATAATTCAGAGTTCAATTCTAATAGCTGTGTTCCTTATCGACACACCATATATTTACTAAGAGTTTGCTAAAACACAGAAAACGGTCACTGGAGTCATTAGCACTGTGTTGGCATCTCCATGTTTTTTGCCCATATCCTGGGTCCCATTCTTTCCCAACTTCAGGAGAACTCTCTATGTGCAACATCTTCAACACTTGCCCTTTTTCATCTCTGAGGGGCGGCATGATCCCTCACCCTTCTCTTTTCTGAAGGACCAAACTGTCTAGCAAACTGATTGTATGGACAGTGACCACTGTCCTCGCCACTGACCTGCAAGTGGAGAATTGACTCAGCAAGTCTTTTAGATCTGCCTCTTGCCAACTGTGTGCAGTGGTTATGGCTGTGTGCACTTATCAGAACTGCAGGGTGGTCACATGACCTGGGACTGAAGCACATGGAACTGGGCCTAGCCTGTGGACAATGTTGCATAACAAGAATCCTGAAGATGAGTTCTTTCTGTTTAGAGTTCAATCAATAGGTCCTGTTGGCATGTTTAGCTCCTCAGTTGATAAAGCAGAGGTGCCTGCTCTGATCTGAAAGTCTGTGCTCTCCATCAGATCTCACCCAAATTGCTACTATTTTCAGAGCCAAGTTGATGATATTTGGAGGTAGGGCTCTTGGAGGTGAATATCAGGGGACAAGGCCTTTGTCAGTGAGATTAGTACCCGTGAAAGGAGGCTCAAGAGAAACCCTCTGTCCCTTCTACTCTGAGGGCACAGAGATAAATGGCCATCTTGAATTAAGAAGGAGGCCTTGACTAGACACTGACGCCTCAGATACTTTGATCTTGAACTTCTCAGCCTCCAGAACTAGGAGAAAAGTTACTATTGTTCATAAGCCACCCAGGGTAAAGGTTGTATGTGTGCAGGTGTGTGTTCATGTGGGTGCAGGTGCACAGCATTCGTGTGTGTGTGTGTGTGTGTGTGTGTGTGTGTGTGTGTGTAAAGGCCAGAGGACAATCTTGGTGGTATTGTTCAGGTGTCCACCTTTTGTGAGACAGTGTCTCTTATTGGCCTGGAGCTTGCCAAGAAGGCTATATTGGCTGTACAGTGAGCCCCAGATATCCACCTGTCTCCACCTCCCCAGCACTGGGATTAGAGGTACACACCACCATGTGGGTTCTTGGGATTGAAGCCAGGTCTTCATACTTGCTTACCAAGCACTTTAGTGATAAACTGTCTCCCCCGTCCCAGGGTAAGGTATTTTACTACAGCAATTTGAAAAGACCAAGACAAGACTATTATAAACTTTTCTTTGCTGCCTGTAACTGAAGTCCCCATTTAGACAAGCCTCTTTATTTTTTACTTCATAGTGCTGAGGATTAAGCCCAAGGCTTTGCACATACTAGGCAAGCATTCTGCTACTGAGCAATAGCTCCAGCCCTGGGCAAGCTTTTAAAAACATAAAATGTTGTGAAGATACTCTCTGCTGTAAGTGCAGAATTCTCCAAGAGCTGCCTCAGCAGCCACAGCTCTGTACATCTCAGTGACAATCGTGAGCAGGGAAGGAAGGCTGGTGCGTGCAGTTCCGCTGCCTTGAACACTCTTCCCCCTACTTAAGGTATGTCTCATACAGTGCATAAAAATTGCCAAATGTAGCATCACCTCTGAAGCGTGCTTTATTGTGTGCACATTCTACTCCAAGGCAACTGTTGCTCAGGCATCCACAGGATGGACCTGGGGCTGGAGAAGGGGCTTGGCTGATAAGTGTGCTTCCTGGACAAGCATGAGAGACTGACAGAGCCTGAGACCATGGTGGTCTAATCTCCAGATTCTGTGTAAAAACAGCTGGGTGTGGCCATGAACATTTGTAGGCCCAGTCTTGCAAGGGAGCAGAGACCCAGTAATCTCTGTAGCTCACAAAAAGAAAAAGATCAGGGCTGAAAGCTTAAGGTACTTGCTTGCAAAGTATAATGACCAGGGTTCAATTCCCCAGTACCACATACTAGGGCCGGCAGAACCAGGCTAACTCCTAGGCTATCCATGGTCCCCTGTCCCAAGGACTGATCCAGAGTGCCCACGGAGGAGGATATCTAGCTGATTAGGGATGGGGAAGAGAGGCATTGGGGAACTGGGGATAACAATTCATTGTTTGCCCATTAAATAATGTAACTCATTATGGACAATAAAAAAAATTCCCCAGTACCCATGTAAAGTCAAATGCACAGACTGGCACATGAACCTGGAGTTTGTTTGCAGTTGCTGGAGACTTTGGCCCATTCTCTCTGTCTGTCTCTCTTCTCTTTCTATTTCTCTCTACTTGCAAATAAATACAATTTTAAAAAAATCAGGAAGTGCATAGTATGCCACAAGGGCACATACAATGTGCATACACCACATACCTACATCATACACACACAAGCAAAAAAAAATCTGATTAAAAAGTTTTTTTAAAAACATTTAGGGTATAACATATATCCCAATTCTAATTAATAGGGAATAAGAGCGCTTACTGAGAACTCTGCTCTTAAGAAAACATTCTGCTGTTATGCAGAAAGCAGATGCATTTCCAAAACCAACTTGTCACAAACTGTCAGGACTGAAAAGACTCTACCCAGGTACAGAAACTCAGTCATTTCTTTTCTCCTATGAGTATTAAAAATATATATTAAACAAAACCTTAGAAACCAAGATTGCAGTATAATTTCCAGAGACTCCAATCTATGTTTTGTTTTTGTATTTCCTCTTGCTACTTCAAGTCCCAGAGAGCAGTAAATGGAAAAGGAAGTGGGAAAAGAAGGAAAGGAGAAAAGGAAGGAAGAGCAGAAGGCTCTGCACCAGGTGACTTTGAAGGTTTCAAGATCAATGCCAATGTGTGTGGTGGGTAAGGGACTTGTTGCCATCCTTATTTGATCCACCATGGTTAAAGGACCGTGTGTGTGTGTGTGTGTGTGTGTGTGTGTGTGTGTGTGTGTGTGTGGTGTATTCACACGTATGCCCCCATATAGCACCCTGTGTGCTCACCTATGCTGGGGTACTCTGCCTATGGGGGCTGGAGGGCAACGTGGGGTGTCCCCACCATAGGCACAGTGTACCCCAGCACAGGTGAACACACGGGGTGACACATGGATCTAATAAGGAGAATAGGCAAACAAAACAGCCAACATCAGGGAGCGCGTCCTGGGAGCATTTGCAGATGCCAGGGTTTGAACCCTGTTTAGGAATGAAAAAACTAAGGCTTGGGAATATAAAAAAACTTTACCCCATGGACTGATGCAGACTGCCCATGGAGGAGGACATCCAACTGACTGGGGACAGGGAAGAGGGAAATAGGGGAAGTGGAGACATCAACATATTCCCTTATTAAGTGTATCTAATTATGGATAATAAAAAACAAACAAACAAACAAAAAAAACACCTTTGCTCCAGGGGCTGGGGAGATGGATCAGCAATTAAAGGCACTTGCTTGCAAAGCCTGATGGCCTGGGTTTGATTCCCCAGTACCCATGTAAAGCCAGATACACAACGTAGTGCATGTTGTCTGGACTTAATTTTCAGGGGCAAGAGGCCCTGGCATACCCATTCCTTCTCTCTTGCTTCCTCTCTTTGCAAATAAATCAACAACAACAACAACAAAGTCATCCTAGCTGCTCAGGAAGCTGAGGCTGGATTTCAAATTCAAGGCCTGCCAGTGCTACAGAATGAGTTTAAAGCTACCCTTAGCAACTTAGTGAGTCTCTGCCTTTAAATAAACAGTGAAAAGAGGGCTGGGAATGTAGCTCAGGGTACAGAGCTTGCTAACACACACAATTCCCAGCACCAATTGTACGGCTGGTTGAAAAGTGTTTCCTTTGATCCCTCATAGCTACATAGAGCTTATGGCAGGTTGAAGGCAATTTAAACTCTTTTTTTCTAAAAGCTATGAACTAAATAATTATTAGGCCCAGCTCTTGTGTCTGCAACAAGATCCTAGATTCCCACTGGTCTGCTTTGGTCTTACCTTGAGTTTGTTGTTTAAGAATTTGAGTACACTTTTAAGTTCTTCACCTGTGCTTATGAGCAGAGCTAGGAACAGATCCCAGTTTTCTGGTTCCAGTTGTATTTCCCTTGAAGACATGGTTTTCATCATTGCATCGGTGTGGATCAGTGTTACGTGACCCAGAGGAAATAGCATCCCCATAAATCAGTGCAGCCCCACGCACACTGAACTTAGCTGATTCTTCAAGTTTGTTTTTCTTCTCTCTCTCTCTCTCACACACACATACACACACATATACATACATATATATACATATACATACATACATACATACATACATACATACATAAATACATACATACACCCAACTCTGGGAATTTCTCCCAACAGCAAGGTAAGGTGACCACATCCAGAGATGCAGGGAAAGCCAGCAACACTCAGCTCAACAAGGCGTAAAGTGAGAAGACTTTTAACTTCAGGCTATGTCTGCCACTTTATACCAATAATGACAGTCAGCAGGATGGAGCCCCAGCCAAGGCTGGACTGCCTTAGATGTTTTTCACGTGTCACCTTGTGCATGCCTCAAAGTGGCCCTATGATTCTGAGACTAATTCTGTGAAGACACTGAACCACAGACAGGCCAAGGAAATAGGACAGTCACAGCTGGTGACCACGGGCAGCTGCTTTCAGGGTGGAAGCTCTTAACCGAGGCCCTCGTACACATGGGGTGGACTAGTGTGATACGAGGTCTGAAGACCTGTGTTCATCATCACACAGATTGTCTGAGTGTTCTGCCATCGAGTGGGTGGAGGCCAAGGATACAGTTGAACACCCCGCCATGCTCAGGACCACCTTGCAATGGTTTTCCAGTCTGAAATGCAGTTGTTAAAATCTGATGCTAAGTGCCTGTGGCCTAAACTTGTGCA
>PVHP010003568.1:0-77557 GCA_004024765.1 Zapus hudsonius
CTTATCTACATGTTGATCATTTCCTTAGTCAAGAGATGGATGTAAACAACTTACTCTTGCCTGGCTGAACAGTTGATTTAAATATGTTATATTTTAAGTATCTCATGATATTTCTTTTGGTGTATTGAACTATTTCAAAATTCTTATTGTTTTTAAAATGTCATTCAAATAAAATTTACTAAAGCACTTTATGATCATTGGAACTTCATTTCTGTACAAGAGACCGGATGTGACGACTCATTTTATTTTCCTATTTCTTTAGAAAGTGATGCCAATACTCCTCTTGTAGATTAAGGACCTGGATACACTTTTAAACCAGAAAGAATGTTAGGAAAATTTTGTGTAATAAAAAATACATATATTTACTGGGTATAAGTGGATACATTTATGTGTTTTAATAATTTTAGAGAAATAATTTGATATCATCTACTAAAAATAAAAAGAACTATCACTTGCTATATATTATGGAATATATTTCTTTATAAAATATGTTAAAAGAAATATTGTGGGTATTATTTCACTTGCCACAAAACCATAACACAATCTGTTTGCATAAAACCAAAGCCATCATACAAACATTGTGTGTGTGAGACCTCTGCCTAATTCATTTCACTTCAAATTGCATTCCTCGGGAATGCATTTACTTTTCTTGTTGAATATTCTTTGATTTCCCCAGACAGAATTGATCATACATCCTCTGAGTTCGAACATCACTCTAAACCTTTTCCATTTTGCTAATTTTATATCTCTTGTTTGCCTACTAGAAGTTCTTAATGGAAGAGACCAATTTTAATCTTCTTCATAAACTAACATAGTTTCTAAAATTTAGTAGGTACTTCAAGGAAAATATGGAGGTACATAATTTAACTACAATAATTTCCCACCATCTGTTAGGAAGTGCTATAACACCTGAAGCTGTTTTCCACACTCTTAAGCTGTTTTTATATTGTACAGAAACATTTCCATAGGATCCCAGAGTCCTTTTGTGCTTTATGCCTTTTCCTTCACTATTCTTGTGCTTCAGATCCCTTTTAACTAAAATAGGATTACCTGAACACAATCACTGATATGTCGCAGTGTCCCCATCAGCCACTGTGAGAGCAGAGATCAGGGAGCCCAAGGCCAGGATGGCCAAGACAAGGACAAAATTCTTGTAGCAAGCAGGAGCAGAGCGGGATATCCCAGACAAGGTGAGGATTCACCTTGCAGGTGGGGCAGAAAGGGTTCCTGTGAGATTTCATCATGCGACTCAACTCAGAGCACACCTTACAACTTTTTAATACTGATTCTGAATTTCTATTTGATAGTTTCAAATATCAGATGGCCATAAACAACAACCACCACAGTAACAAAAATAGAAAAAGTGAAATTGTGGTTGAGGAAGATACTACTATATGTCATTCCCACTATAATTTTTTTCCTTATAAATCCCACATTTATGCATTTTTAAAACACTAAGCAGTCTTCTCTTGGACCTGTCTTCACCTTCTTTATTTCTGTTACTTAATTGCCATTAGTACCAGTTTAATCCCTGTATTGTTCATTTTTCATATCTGTTTAGATGCCCTGTTTAGAATGGCTTAGAGGAAGGATGCTCAAAGATTGCTGTTGCTTAAAACGCACTGTCATAAACTTGTCACCTGGCACTTTGTTCTATTTACCTTCATGCAAAACAGTTTAATGCATTATGTATAATCCTTTTTCTAGCTCATCTATTAAAGGCAATTAAAACAAAAGGAGGGATAATGTTCTGCAGCTGCTTTAACCCCTAGGACTTTTTGCAGGAAGGAACGAAATGAGCTTCGGCTTCTCTGTTTAGGAGCAGTTGTCTGTTAGGGTTCTTAATGGAGGTTAACACCACTTTTGCACAATCTTAATTAGACTTGATGTTTTATTTGTCTTCATTAGGAAGGAAATTAATTTTTAATTAAAAACGAAAAGATTAGTGCATCACTGGATTATTAAAAATAACAACGTTTTCTTCCTTAATTGTATAAGGAAGACATCATTATAAATGACTGATGCCTTGGGGCCATAATCTACCACATTAAATAATCTACTTCCATAGGGAAAAGGGGGAAAATAGTTGTAATGTTTTTTTTCTACATTTACTCACATATATACGAATACTTTCAATGTTCTTAAAACAGGCACTGGAGAGGTGACTCCTCTGTTAAAGGCACCTGCTTGAAAAGCCTGATAGACTTGGTTCCATTCTCCAGTACCCACATAAAGCCAGTTGCACAAAGTGGCACATACATTCTCTGTTCTCTCTCTCTCTCTTTACTTACCTCTCTCAAATAAATAGCTAAATATTTAAAGAAGCATGAAAATATATTTGATTGTAGTAAGCACTGAAATGACTATTTAAGTTAAATGCACTGGGTAACAGAGTGGTATGATGAACTTTCAGCATTTGTTTTTTTTTCATTTTTATCTCACAACACACCATAATATGGTTTTCAATCTGTGAAGTAAAAAAAAAGTCAAAGCAAACAATCAGAAGCAAACTCGAAATTAAAATAGTGCATAGATGTACACCAATAAATAGCTTTGTAAAAGAAACTACTTTATAAGTTATAAAATATGTTGAAGATATGTAATAAATGAAAACAAAATAAGCAAGGAAGGCATTAAAAAGTAAAAAGCATTGATTCTAGAGTTACCCGTGGCAAAAATTAATGAAATACAAGGTAAAGATCAAAACTTTGTTTTTCCCAGCACTATTTTAGGATGAGGCAGAATATGGACAGAAGTGAATAGGAAGCAATTGAATAAAACACTGTAAGTGTGAAGGCTTTGCCGTCCAATCTGAAGTGCATTGACAGCCTGCTCTTTTGGAAGCTGTGCCCATCAGAGCAATCATACAAGTCAACTGCAAAACCCTGGCCATCAAGAGCAGTGGATATTCATTGCAAGCAGTAGAGGTACATGGGGAGATATGCTCAGGTGAGTCAAAATCTGGGGATGTAGAGCTCTCTCAGACAGTCAGCCCTAGTCTCCTAAACTACCAGCTAACAGTATAGATAGAAAGCAAAACCAAATGCCGAGGTGGGGAGGAATTCTTTTTTCCTCTCTATTGTAAACAGTAAACCTATGATTATAACTGTTGCCTGGCATTCATGACAAACGATCGTTTGTGACACTTTGATTACTGGACCTTCTCATCTCTTCTTTTATCAAAACTCATCAGCAGTGAGACTGTTTCCCTGCCTTTGGACTTTTCTCCAATATATTGATATTTCTAAACTGGAGCAGAAAATCACGTGCAATTGAATAAGCATTCAGTGTGTGTAATGTTAAATACACTAAAAAATGAGCGGTACAAGAAACAATTGGAACCCATTTTTTTATTGTGTCAAATGATGCTTAGCCTCCCATCATTGGTATTCAGATATAAGCTGGAAAAATCCTCTCCAAAATGGTAAGTTTAAGCTCATGACAAAAATACAAATAAAGGAATGGACATCTCCCTGAAAGCTCTGTGAAATTACAAGAGTAAAGAAAATTGTGGGTAGCAGGTATAAATTTGGAGGAAATGCCCCATATCCAAATGAAAGGTCTTTTCTCTCTTTTCCCAGAGAGTCCTGGTAATGCATCCCGTGCCAGTGGTTGCCTAGAAGTGCCACTGAGAATCTAGCTTTCTTTAATTCTCCTAGTCAGCAGAGGGAGCAGTTGGGACAAGCAGAGTGTTGAAATCTAGCCTCACCTCTACCCAAACTGCAGGCACAGCAATTCAACCTCATGGGCCAGGCCACACCAGAGCACTCTGAATGACACTTAACTCTGGCATGGACTACAAGGAAACAAGTATCTACTTTGAGTCCCACCATGCCAATGGCCTGCTACGTGTGGAAAAACTCAGCCACATCAGTGTATTTACTGTGGTTTGGATCAAGTTTAAAAATTGAAACACATAGCCAGGTGTGGTGCACACACCTTTAATCCCTGCACTAGGAGGCAGAAGTAGGATTGCTGTGAGTCCGAGGCCACCATGATACTATATAGTGAATTCCATGTCAGCCTGGGATAAAGCAAAATCCAACCTTACAAATCCCCCTTCCCCCCAAAAAAAGCAGAAAAATGCTACCACATATCAGCATATAAGGAGATAAGAAAATGTGCTCTCTTTTCAGAGAAGAGTTCATGAAAAGATGGTATGCCAACTTGTTCCTGATGTCTGAGTGATGAGACTATAAGATAGATATTTAGTTATGTTCAATAAAGAAGCCATGTTTATATTTTAAGACAAGTAGTAAATCTCATTGGAAAAATGAAAGACATATAAAGGATTAAATAGAAGTCAGAATTAAAAAAATGTATCCAAGGCATTGATATGAGAGGGGAAAGAACCAGAGAGCTTGGAGATATATTAATAGGCATCCCTCAATCTGAAACAGAAAAGTAACTAATGAAGTGAGCCCCAGGGATCTCTGCAAACAATTTCAAAACAGTGTGGGTGAATACACTCGAAAGAAAGCAGAGGGATCATGAATCAGAGAAACATTGTCTGAAAACATTACAGATATGCACAAAGACTTATAAATTCTGCACGTTAAGTAAACATCAAACTTGGATATCTATCTCTGTAGTGCACATCCTGACAATGCTATCAAAAACGAAAGGTAAAAGAAATTCCTAAATGAAAGCAGGAAATACTGACATGTTACCCAGAGGTGCACAGAAATTTGATTAGTGTGGAAGCACATGCAGGCATGTCAGGAGTGGAAATTATTTATCCGAATTTCTGTTTCCAGGTTGCTTCCAGATTAAGCACTGTCATGTAGGAGAATATTAAATGTTCATTAACTGCACAGTCACACTATGTGATACTGTGTAAAACAATGCCTTCAGTTCAAAGAGAAATGAAATAGAATCAATGTATGGCTTACTCAAAAGTTAATCTTAGACACAGTATATCTAACAACTCAGAGCTAACAGAGAGGGGCAGTCATACACTCAGCCACTTGACCCGACAGGGCTGTCTCTCTCTCTCTCTCTCTCTCTCTCTCTCTCTCTCTCTCTCTCTCTCTCTCTCTCTCTCTCTCATTGAAACACAATAGGAAGCTGGAAGAATGCAAAGTGCATAATTCTTAGGACACTAGGAAATCAAGCTCTAACTAAACAGAACATTTCTTATCTGCTGCCTAGCTGTCATAGTGCTCAGGGGAGAAGGTCGTCTCATGTCTTAACCAGCAGTGGACATTGCAAGCTACACAAGTGACCCCACAGGCAAAGTAAGTCCACTAGTGCCATAGTGATATGCCTGTCATGGGGGTAACCAGCTGCTGTCTCATTGGACTCAAAGCCATCTCCACAGGAGGGAATTCATGCCTGATACTGAAAACTAAGCCAAAACTCTATGACTGAGAGGCTTAGCCCTAGAGGGAAACTTACTACTATTGTTTGGCTATGTGGGTATATTATGCCCTCCAAATTCTTTTGATTATCCTTCCATGTTAATGCTCTCTCACATTTGGTTAAGGAAGTTGAGACCACAGACACTGCAGGGGAGGAACAACACTTGTCAAAGTGAGAAGTGACAGTTGAGGGATCAGCACTGAAGAAGACATCTCTGTAACAACCTCCAATGGCTCAGGGACCATAGCAGAAGAGGTAAAGGAAAAAGGAAGAGCTTTGGAAGGCTGCCTCCCTGATGCAAAGTGTTGGTTGTGTTCATGATCTCATCTTGGCTGTTACCTGCACAAGACCTGCATAATATTTGGCACATCCACAGGTTGTCATGGATGATGGGAGAAGGGGAAAAACATCAGTGGAAGAAGAAAAATAGGAAGAAAGACAGAGTTTAGTGGAGGAATGTAAGGGAGGGGGCCAAAGAAGGGTTGCGTTTTGTAAATTTTTATTAAAGTTTTTTAAAAATTTTAATTAAAATAATGCTTAGTTTTTCTTAATAAAAATATCATTCTCATGATTTATAAACCTCAAATTATACAATTTAGTAAAACTTTTTTTGTTGTGTGTGCATTTTGGGGAACAATGTTCTCTTTCATCCAGTATTATTTACAGATTTATATTAGAAAAGGAAATAAAGACAGGATTCTGGAAAGATGGCAGTGTGACAGTACCTCCAGCACAGACAGAGATTCTGTTTGTATTTTTCAGAAGGCAGCCGGAGAGCTGTGGCTCTTCCAGCCCTACCAACAAGCTTCAGGCCTATAGCTGTCTTCCTGGATAGCTGTCTTCCTGGCAAAAGATGAGCCACCCCAGACCTACCATGGAGGATCCACATGGAACCCCACAGAGAGTGGTGGGATAAGCAAGAGACGTATAACCACAGCCAACCAGTCAACACAGCATAAGTCAGACAGACACCAAGAATTTTCAACAAAACCTAAAGCAGAAATATAGAGACTCCCCTAAGACCTCAACAATAAAGTAGCCTTAATACTCCCCTGCCATGACTCAGGGAACTGAGCGGAAGAGGGGGCAGAAAGACTGTAAGAGCCATGGTGGAGGAGAATATCCAGAGACATGGCCCCCCTCAGTAACAACATACAAAGGGGTGTGGAACTGGGTTTACTCCTAGGCTATCCATAACCCCTATCCCATGGACTGATCCAGACTGCCCACCAAGGAAGATATCCAGGTGATTGGGGACAGGAAAGAGGGAAATTGGGGAACTGGGGATACCAACTCATTATTTGCTCACTCAGTGTATCTAATTATGGATAATAAAGAAAAAATGTAAAAAAAGAAAAGGAAACAAAATATTAGAGGAATACATCCCCATATCACCTTAAGAAACCAGATTAAGAAGAGAAGTTCAACTAAATTCAGAAGGAAAGAAATATTAAATATCAGTGCAGAAAAGAAAAAAAATTGGAGCAATTAAACCAATAGATTTTTAAAAATTTTTTTTGATTTTTAAAATTGATTAAGTAGAAACTTTGTATGAATAAATCATGTGCTGGTATCACCTTTCCTTCCTCCCTACCTCCATTCCACTGGGGTCCTGCCTCAGTGGGATTGCTTGTATTCACCATGGGGCTGAGGGCTCTGAGTTGTGAGAGCAGAAGTCATTGTGTGTGGTGGGGGAACAATGCTTCTGTATATTCCCAAGTACCTTGGCTCTTACAGTCTTTCTTCTCCCTCTTCCACAAAATTCCCTGAGCTGCGGTGGGTGTGTTTTATGTCTTCTATAGTGTTGAGCTCTTTGCAGCTTCTGGATTCCTGCTTTGATACTTTTTGAGTATTCTCAGTGTTTGTCTCCATCAACCTGGCAATGATTCCTTTAGCATAACAATAAAATTGATAAATATCTTGTCACATAGAGCAAATAAGAAAAGGGAGAAAATATATTAACTATCAATACCAGAAGTGATGGGATTGATATCCATACAGAGGAAACATATAATTAAAATGCAATACATGATAACATATGTTAATAAAATGTTGCTATTAATAAACATTGAATTATTCTACTGTGATGGTTAGGATTTGTTGTCAACTTGATCTTTTAAGTTATCATGGGTGGGTCTCTGAGGATGTTTATAAGAAGGCAGCCTCTCAGTACCGGGCAAGATGTAAAGAAGCTCAGGAGAGCTAGAAATTAACATCCCTTCCTGTGTGGGCAGTGCAGGAAGGAAATTCCAGAGACTCAGTAAGCCATTAAGTCTGGGGAAGGGTTGTAAGACCCCACCCTAAGGCTATATAAAGGGGAGAAAATCTCCTCTCTACTCCTCTGCCTGCCTCCCTGCATGTCTGGCTGCTGGAGTTTGTGCATCTCTTCTTTGGCATTGAAACAGAGCCTCCTCAGCCTTCCAGCCTGGACTGAAGACCAGCGGCTCCCCAGGAAGCCTTTAGGTCTTTGGTGCTGGACTGGGATTGCAGAGGCATCCATCCACGAGGACTGAGTTTGAGTGTTGGTTTTTTAGATT
The DNA here is from genome assembly GCA_004024765.1 of Zapus hudsonius. Lineage (NCBI taxonomy): Eukaryota > Metazoa > Chordata > Mammalia > Rodentia > Dipodidae > Zapus > Zapus hudsonius. Next base: position 7,899 of record PVHP010003568.1, read on the forward strand.
GCTTGTTCCACTGCCCGAGCTAATCCCGCAAACCACCTTTATGTTTACTTCAATTCTTCCTCTTCTTCTTTCATTCTGTTCCTCTAGAAAACCCTGAATAATACATCTACCAAGTCAAGTAAGGCAAAAATAAAAACATGGAAATACAGATGGTTACTAATGGACACATAGTCAATGATGTATGATAGACAGGAAAGGAGGCAGACAGATAAATGATGATTCATACAGAGCATCCATATCAGAAAGAAAGAAGCCCGTCTTTACATGTAGATTGGATCAATGTTTGACTTAACTTGGAGGAGATGTTCTTTCTGTTTTCTCACGTTGATTTCTCTCTTTACATAAAACGGTTACTTTTTATAGAGAGAAGACTTTTTATAAAGAAAACACTGAGATTAGATAAGGGGCGTACTTATTTCTTTTGTATGATTTCATTTTAAGTTAATTATTTATATACATGAACATCCTATTTCTAAATAGCTTTTGTTCTTAAATACTGGATAACAGGAATTCTACATATGTATTGGTTGGACGGGCCATAATTTAACACAACATTGCTTAAAATATCAAATATATGTCAGTAGGCAAACTGTCACTTTTGTCATTCATCTAAAATGAATGACTTAGTAAAAAAGAGCAGTGATAAAATACTGACACTTCTCTAAACTTCTTTTAAAAATCATACGACTCTTCAAGTAATTATACTAATAGAAAGATGACAGAAAAAAATAGGAATTTCCATGGTATGTTATTTAGGTGGAAGTAATCATCATAAACTAAAACATATGATACATATGATGACTTTTATGAATCCAATATTATCAACTGAAGAAATGGTAAAGTCAATAAAAACAAAAACATGAAATTGTATTTTTAGTATAATATGTGCTGTAATGTTGATCACACCATGTCTTTCAATCCCCATCATCATGTTAAAGGAAAGTGAGGAAAGTATCACATCAGCACTTAGAAGATAATCCAGTCTTCATTTTCAGAAAAAAAACAAAACAAAACATTTTTCTAGCCCAGTCAGCCATTTCTCTGAGCTGGACATTTAACAGATAAAACCCAGGTTTGTAGATACTTTACCTGATACTTTAAGCAGAGTGAGTCATAAATATGGATGGTCTACAGTATCATCCTATTCTGCATTCTTATGGTTAGTGTCATGGTTTGATCCAGGTGTCCCCCACAAACAAATGGATGCCTTCTGAATGCTTGAACCCCAGCTGATGGCAGTTTGGGTTTTACAATCTCGCTGGAGCTGTGTTGTTGGGGGCGGGCTTATAGTAGTTATAAGCCAGCTTCCCCTTGCCAGTGTTTGGCACAACCTCCTGCCACTGTTTGCAGTGCTGTGGCGGAAGTGATGTCCAGCCCTCTGCTCATGCCATCATTTTCCCTGCCAGGATGGAGTCTCCCCTCAAGTCCATAAGCCAAATAAACCCATTCCTCCACAAGCCGCTTTTGTTTGTGTTTTTTCTGCACAGCAACTAGAAAGTTGACAGCAACAGTTAGTAATGGACAAATTATTATCCAGAAATACTATGTAACTTTTTCTACTCTAGTATGGCCACTTTTCATATTATGAGGACATATATTTCTGATCATTCCATTTCTTTCTTTAAATATTTATTTATTTATTTGTAAGCAGAGAGATACAGACAGAAAGAGGAAGAGAGGGGAGAGAGAGAGAGACAGAGACAGAGAGACAGAGAGAGAATAGGGCTACACCAAGGCCTCCTGCCACTGCAGATGAACTCAGACATATGTGTCACTTTGTGCCTCTGGCTTCATGTGGGTACCAGCAAGAGGTCCTGGCATGCCCATTAATTCATAATTCATTCTTTCTTTTTCTCGCTTTCTCTCTCTGCTTGAAAACAAATCAAATATATAAAAAGAAGCTATTAAGCCAGCATCTTTTGTATTGAATTAGTATTGAATGCAGTAATTCCCTTATTTGTAGGAATGTGCTGTCGAAAGCTAGAAAGTAAACAGTCTTAAACCCTTGACTAAAAGCTTTTTTCCATCTTATCACATATCACATACTGTTATAGGAAATTTTGCAATTTGAGCTGCACGAGTGCAATCATCTTTTGCATTCTTCAAAATTTCATGAATAGGTTTATACTTACCATACATCTTACCAACGTCAACTGTAGACATTGTTTTTCCTTTTAAGAACCTGTTTGTTCCTTTTTACTTAAAAGAAAATGCTTTACAACTTCTCTTTGGCATATTTTAATTGTCAACATCATTATTTGTGCTTTTGAGCACTATTTAGAAGCATCTTGGCCTCTTGATCACAGGTGAAGCAGTCTGGTAATCCACATGGCAAAATATCTATTGTAGTTACCTTTGGGCTGGTGAGGACAAAACATCTTACCAACTGATGGAAGGCATGGTGTGAAACTTTTCCCTGTGGAGATACAAACACATGTCTATTCACTCCAGATAGTACACACATGACAGAGCAAAGAATAATTGTAGCAAAACCAGTTTTGTTGAACCAATGAGTTTATTGGACTTCCTTACAGAGCAGGATCAGAGTTTGCTTACAGGAGCCTGGATGATTCCAAGGCACCTGCTTCCCTGGAAAGTCCACCTCAGCATACGTGATGTCTCAAAGAAGTGTGCATCTCTGGAGCACATTGCAGCACCTGCAGGCAGCTAAGCTAGCTGAGAGTCTCCCCACAAGCAGGCATTTAATCTTTATAGAACCTTAGGGAGATGCCTTGAAACCTTTTAACTTTTCCAGAATTGTTGACTTCCTGAGTGTCCTGAACCTTAGTGAGCGCCCCACTATGATAAAATGCTTTGATTCAGAGGAAATTGCTGTATGATAGGAAGAATGTGTATGTTGGCAGCGTGGAGGGGAATCTCCAACATAGCAAGGAAAGGATAGTGCAAAAGAGGATTGGGCTCAGCTCTTGCCACAGCAGGTGGACCATAGCAACAAGACTGAACTTAATCACTACTGGCAAGGGATGCTAATAAACCTCAAGGTCCTCCCTGACTGAACTCCTTTCTCCAGCAAGGCTCCACCTCCCAAATTGCTAGCAGCTGGGGAATAAGCATTCAAAACACTTGAGGATATGGGAGATATTTTTAAATTAAAATATTCACAGTGCCCAAAAGGCCAGTGGATTATATATCATAGATGCCTGTATCTGGTTGTATGGAGTAAGACAGTATGAGACTTTATTTTGTCACTCGCAACCATGAATAAATTAAAGTTTATGAATTGTTTATTTTATAAGTTTCTACCTAGTATTTCTAGAATACCACCAACCACAGATAATTGCAACCACAGAAAGCAAATCTATAAGTAACAGAAATTATTGTATTAGAAAAGGTGAAAATTGGACTTTTTATAAGCATTTTAAAGTAAATGTTCTGCAATATGATGTTTAATACTGAAGAACTATGTCCAGATATTAGAGACACTAATGAGTTAGCAATGGATTCTACCCTTAGGAACATGATACTAGCAACAAGATTTTATTAAATAAATATATTCCCCTATTATATGTTTATGTTTCACCCTTGTGTTATAATGGTGTGATGAGAAGACATTGATGGATAAAAAAGGAATTTGAGACACTAGCATCCATTATAATTAATGCTACTAATCAGAGTTAATGAAGGCATGAGCAATATCACTCACTCCTCAGTGAAAAATGATTCTCAGAACAATGAATGAGCATAATTTATGATTCTGAGCACACTGAGTGGCTTAGTTTATCATCTAAGGCCAAAATCTGAGGAATGTTTGCTCATCTAGTTAAATTGGATAATGTTTTATCCCAGGTATCAGACAAGAAATACACAGAATTCTTTGAAAGTCTCTTTAAACTCTTAGAATAACATATTGATTGCTTTTGTGCAGAATTTCAAAGTCTTTTTGGTTAGCCAGACTAAGTGGCACATATCTATACTCTAAGCATCAAGGAGGCAAAGCCAAGAGTTCAAAGCCCACTTGGGCTAATGTTTTAGCAATTTCCTCCAAATTGATATTTCTATCCTAGAATCAGGTTACTTAAGACTCAGAAGATAGAAGAAACTTACAAGGCTCAGGACTTAAACAACCCCCAAGTCTCAGGACGTTCATGAAAATTAAAATAAAAATGTAAAAGGACCCTCCCCAATATTATATGAGCAGTATTAGTTACCAGACACTCTCTAACCAGAGGGGCTACTTGCACATTGAGCAGGAAGTTCCAGGTTTATAGCTCCTGTCTAGCATTGCTCTGATCACCCCTTCTGTTTCAACTTTCTGACTTTTCCTGATGTCATATCTTTCTGGAAACCAAGATGAGGGTTTTTGATTGGAAGGAATGTTGTGATTGTATATGGGGACATTTATCTAAAATGAGGTGCTTAGAAATAATCCTAGAACCCCAAATCCTGAGTTTGTGTCTGTGAATTCATTAATTGGCATTCCAGATTAAAAAGAATGACTTTATATTTGTTTTTTAAAAATATTTTATTTATTCATTTTCAAGCAAAGAGGGAAAGAGAGAGAGAGAGAGAGAGAGAGAGAGAGAGAGAGAGAGAGAGAGAGAGAGAGAGAACCAGGGCCACCATCTTGTGCGTCTGGCTTACGTGGGTACCGGGGCCTTAGGTACTGGAGGCAAGTGCCTTAACCGCTGAGCCATCTCTCCAGCCCTCAAAGAATGACTTTAAAACACTACACTGTATTCACACATCAGGGATGCAAGGGAGAGGACAGAAAGGGATGGAGAGTCAAGGGAAAGGGAACGTGACAGGGTCAGGGCGCATACACCATGTGGTCTTACTTTGCTAAGAAAGTCTGTGCATATGTACGCCATTGCTTTTGATTTTTTCTCTATTTCACTATTATGAAATTAGTATTCATTAAGATTATATTAGTCAACCATTCTTGAATTTTTTTTTTTGGTTTTTCAAGGTAGGGTCTCGCTCTAGCCCAGGCTGACCTGGAATTCACTATGTAGTCTCAGGGTGGCCTTGAACTCACGGCAATCTTCCTACCCCTGCCTCCCAAGTGCTGGGATTAAAGGCATGTGCCACCATGCCCGGCCCATTCTTGAATTTATATTTAACTTATTAGATAATAAAGACTCAAGGAACCTTGCCTTGTGTCATGAGGAGATTATGCAGTTCTGGTTGTGTTTGGGATAGTTATATCATTTTTGGTGGAATTATGATCTTGTTTCTGTCTTCATTTGTAAATTAAGTATTATGTAAGAAGATATGGTTTGATGTCAAGTTGACAAGGGGTGGGCTTGCGATGGTTAAGTTTTGTTGTCAACTTGACCTGTTAACAATCCACAGTAATCTTGAGTGTTGAGTAATAGATTTCTTCTGAATTGAAGAGAGAAAGGAGGCTCAGGGGATTCAGGAAGTCATGTTAGCTAGAAATAAATAGCCCTTCCAGGGAAGGCAGTGCAGGAAGGAAATTCCAGAGACTCAGGAAGTTAGCAAGTTCCAGAAATGGTTACAAAACCTCACCCTAAGGCTATATAAAGGGGAAGGAAATATCTCTCCTCCTGTCTCGCCACTGGTGCTTGTCATGATTTATACGTGTATCCATCCTTCTCATCTCTTTCTTCATCCCTTTGTTGGCATTGGCATAAAGTTTCCTTTATCTGCCAGCCTGGACTGAAGATCAGTATCTCCCCTGGACGCCTTTAGTGCTGGATTGGGACTGCTGAGGCATCCAGTCCTGTGGACTCAGCAACTTTGGGTTCCTTGATTCTCAAGTTTGCAGACTGTTATTTTTGGACTGATATAATCTAATGGATCCCCTTTAAATACCATTATCATTATTTTTAAAGGTTATAATTTTGTATCCCCTCTATCCTGCCCCCCCTCTTTCCCTGGGGTCATTGGTGTTCACTGTTGGGTTATTAAGGCCTCAGTAAATCTCTGTAGGGTGAGGGTACTATGTCTCAGATATTTCTACTCACCCTGTGGATGTATTTTTCTGCCCCCTTTTCCACAATGTTTCCTAAGCCTTGGCTGGTCTGTTATCAGTCTGGATTAGTGTTGAGCTCTCTGTAGCCCCTGAGATTCTGATTCAGTGTGTTTTGATTAACCCCAGTGCCTGTCTCCATTCACCTGGAGCTAATAGTCAGGCTAGCAGTGGGAACAATACTCATGTCACTGCTTCCACTGAAATTTCTCATGGGCCCCGGCAGATATGGTAGAGGTGGCAAGACATTCTACTGATTTTGTTCCTCTAGAGATCCCTGACTGCTACAATCATAATTAATGATTTAGTTCTTCTATTTCAGCATGAATATATTGAAGCATATTTATTACTCATCAAGGAAGTTACATGATTTAAAATTATGTTACTATTCCTAATTTCTAAGAAAATATTCCCTTTATAAAAGTTTCAAAGAGTATCTGTAATAAGATATGCATGCCTTACAAATACTAGGGTGATTTTATCTACATTTAAAAAGATAGAGATTTTGTAAGGGCTCTTTGGAGGAGAAAACAACTTTTAAGTCATAATATTTTGTTCTTGCTTGGTATAAAATTGAGCCACCTAGAGAAGATGGAGGCCAGACATGTTTTCTTTTGATTAAGTGAAATGCTAAAACTACATTCCATTACAAATAGACAGAGAGGCTATCATACTTTATGCACCTCTCATCTATCAGGAAAAATCCCAACAAATGAAGAAAATGAGATTTTGAAAAATTAAAGAATCTTGTTCTTGCCTATTACTAGTATGTGGGGATGTTAAGATATGAATCCATACCACATCTATCATTAAAGCCAATTCTCCTCGCAGCAAATCATGCTATTTCATTCAGGTCACAGACTCTGGCTTCTTTGTTCATACTTTTATACTTTTATTTTGTTAAATTTGCCAAAGCTATTACACTTATCTTTAATCTATGTCAGCTATTTCATTTATTTCTTGAATTTTGGAAACTAGCTGGACTGAAATCAATGAGATGTTGCTTGCTTTCTCTACTAATGTTTTAATGTTAAGCTAAATTATCCCTTCCCTGCTGGCCAATATACCCAGAGGGACTTCAATCTCTTCCATCAAATATTAAATCCATTCAACCAACATGAAATGTAAACTAGAAAGACATTGACAATAGACCAAAATGAATTTTGAGGTTATACTGTAAAATCTATAGCAATTATTTGCACTCATGAGCTCTGTGCGCCTCCTATTCCCCTGTCCCAGCTGTCAAAATCTGCTTAAGCCAGCTTTTCCCATGCAAAGGACACACCAGCCATTCTCCCTAAAAGCTATTAATTTATCAATTTGTTTTTCTTCCTAACATTCACCCATGTTCTGTCTTTCATCTTAATAGCAAAAAAAAAAAGTTCTAAAAACCAAACATGACCCCTGTTTCTCTCTTCCTTTTATTACAGACATGTCCAATAATTCCTTCAAGGCCACCCAAGCCTTATTAAATCTTCCCATTAGTTTTTAGTTCAAGAAGGAACTCTCCAGTTCTTTGAAATGGTATCTGAGTTGCTTGTAGGAAATCTCCCCTTTATGGGCCTCCAGCCCTGCACTTCCAGGCTATTGGTACCCAGCCCCCACAGCCTGTAAAGCTACTACTGCTACCTGCCTGTATCCTTTTTTTTCCATTTTTTATTTTTTTATTCTGTTTTTTGTTTTTCGAGGTAGGGACTCACTCTAGCCCAGGCTGACCTGGAATTCACTATGTAGCCCCAGGGTGGCCTCAAACTCATGGTGATCTTCCTACCTCTGCCTCCCGAGTGCTGGGATTAAAGGCCTTCCTGTATCCTTGATGTCCAAAGTTTCTTCTACATCTCCTTCTCTTTGTTTATGATCACCGTATTTCTGAGCAGAGAAACAATTCCTGTCTTCTATGTTGCGCTTCTACATGTCTGCTTCCTCTGAAGCCCAGATTGAAATATCCAACCTCTCTCCTGCCAGATGGCTAGCAGTGCAATGATTGAAAACTCCAAAATATCCACTCTCTGCTACCACCAAGCCAAACCAAAAATACCTCATGCCCAGATGATTATAATAACTATCCAACTGGTCTCCACGTGTCTATTTCCTCCCTATATCCCGGAAGGATCTTTTTTTGAAAAAATGAGTCATATCATTTCAAACCTTTGGGAACAGCAAACACAGTCTCATTTGTCACCAGAAAGGTCTCCATGGCCTGGCCTTGGCTGCATCTCCCATGTCATTCCCTGTTTTCTCCCTACTCTTTGATCTGGCTTCCTTTGCGACAACCTGCTTTCTTCTGTTTTGAGACCTTCAGAGCTCCAGCCTTTCCTCTTGAAATGTCCTCCTCATTGGGATCTCCCTTTGACAGCCCATGTCATTTAGTCATAGGGGACCTTCCTAAAAACTTCTGAAATTCCTGAAAAGCAATAATCAGAGCAGACCCTGAGTCCCTTGCTTTTGATTTCTTTAATGTTGATGTGTTCTTCACCATAGCACATCTCTACTCTGATGAATTTATTCACTTAATGATTTGACTTAACCACAATTTGGTCCTGAACTTCATAAGATAGTTTTTTTGTCTGTCACCTTCCATAAAAACACAGCATTTTCTAGGTGCTCAACAAAAGCTTGTTAAGTGAATCAAGTTCACTTATTCCAGCAAATAATTGCTATAGATTTTACAGCATAACCTCAAAATTCATTTTGGTCTATTGTCAATGTCTTTCTAGTTTACATTTCATGTTGGTTGAGTGGATTTAATATTTGATGGAAGAGATTGAAGCCCCTCTGGGTATATTGGCCAGCAGGGAAGGGATAATTTAGCTTAACATTAAAACATTTGTAGAGAAAGCAAGCAGCATCTCATTGATTTCAGTCCAGCTAGTTTCTGAAATTCAAGAAATAGTGATCTTTTCCATGAAGCCTCTCCACTCAGTGGACAAATAAGGTCTTTCCTCCTTGTATCAAAACTCTAAACCAATTTTTTATTATTTATAACACCACAGATGAGATTAAAACAACACATCCTACAGTGAGATTGGATTGAGGCAATTTTTCAGCATGTATCACATTTTTCATGATGATACTGGAGGAATATTTCCTCTATAAATGTTTAATGTATACTGCTTGAGAAAGATTGTACATGGCATGCGTAGATGAACAGAAATTTAATAAGCATTTGCTCTGCACCAGTATTTTTGGCCATTATTTTAGCTCATAATTACAGGGCATCAGTATATGAACTTGAATAATTAGTGTATTGATTATATATATACATATATATATATATGTATATATATATATATATATATACATATATATATATATATATATATATATATATATATATATATATATATATATATATATATATATATATATATATATATATATATATGAATTACCTATTATTTTGCAGTGTATGGTCTTGGCTTAGTTGTGCACTTCTCATTGGATCTCAAGCTGTGATGAAGGTTTCAGCTTAACAATTCTCTGAGAGTTGAGGCGCCATTTTAAACTCATTCATAATGTTCACAGAATTCTTAGTTCTGTTTGTTCCCAGAATTCTCACTTTCTTTTTTACTTTGTTTCTTTTCTTGTTGTGGATTGAGATTATCAACATACTCTTAACAACTCGGGATCCTGACTATCATGACCTTTTTCCTCATGTATAAATTATCAGGTGGCTCTTTGCTTTCTTCCAGAGGAGGAGACATTGTGTCTCTTTTGTTTCACCTTTCCTCTCTCTGTCCCAGTTTTAAACCTGAAGGAACTAGGTGAGGACTACTAAAAGCAACAGACTAGAGGCCTGAAATTACATAATCAAATGACAGGGGAAAAAAATCCAAGCATATCTACAAATCCTTTACTCCCTGCGATCTGAATTTATTATAGCATTGAAATCTTTCCAATGGGGTGTGGAAACTATGCAAATAATGATTTTTCTGTTACTTAGCATAGTGTTCTTTTAACCTTATTCCCAGTTTGTTAAATTAAAGGGAAAATAAAACAAAAATGAAGGGGAAGGGAGCGAGGAGAATTTTGGGGAAGAAAAGTAAAAGAAAAGAGAGAGGAAGTAGAATAGGGAGCAATGGTAATTCCTATCCCAGGAATCGAGTCATCAAGAATAGATTACTGTCAAGTATCAAATATTGTGCAGTATTTGATACATAAAAGTGATAGTGGGCTGAAATCACAGTAAGTCTAGCTTAGGCATGAGTGTCTTAGAATCTCATCATGTTGAACTTCTCCTGTGAGGAGCAGCAAATCAGAGCTCATCAACTGCTTGCAGAAAGGGGTCAAGGACAACTCTCCTTTCATTGTAATAAATAGTAGGAGGAAACGAATTGTGCCATCTAAGTTTCAATATTTAGGGGAAAAAAATCAACAGAGAACGTTTGAAATGAATTCTAGGAAAAAAGTAAAAAAGTGGTCCGTGGGAGTATCTTTCTAAAGAAATTGCAAGGTTAAGAAAAGTGATAGATAAATAGCTAACAGAATATATATATATATATATATAATATATATATATATATATATATTATATATATATATATATATATATATATATATATTAAACCAACAAACTGAAGAATTGGGAAATTGATAATCAGATGTGTATGGAAGTTGATATTGTATATCAATAATTACAATATACAATATACAATAATATTGAATGTCAATAATTTTTTATGAGTTGACCAGAATGGAATGCAAGGAGCAATGAAGATATGAGGCTACTATCAGAAGAGCAAGTACTATTACTGAACAGAAAAAGGCTGCTCATCTCAAAATGCAAATGTAGCTACTTGAGTCATATAATCCTAGTTATTCATGTTGTGTAGGTAGAATAATAAGTTCAAAGCTAGTGTGGGATGTGTTGTGAGTTCAAGGCTAGCCTGGGCAACTAATGGACACCCTGTATCAATTTGAGAGGTTATAGCCCAATGGTAAAATACTTGGCCTTACTGATATTACACAGTACACAAACCCCCAAAGGAAATTCAGATCCAAATGGGTTGGGCAAACAAAGAATCTTTTGATCATATTAAAACACAATAGGGCTATGCATGGTGGTGCACACCTTTAATCCCAGAAGATGTGAAGGATTGTTAGGAAATTGAGGCCATTCTGGGATATGATATATATATATATATATATATATATATATATATATATATATATATATATATTTTAAATTTATTTATTCATTTTCAAGAGAGAGAGAGAGAGAGAGAGAGAGAGAGAGAGAGAGAGAGAGAGAGAGAGAGAGAGAGCGCACCAGGGCCACCACCTCTGGCTTATGTGGGTCCTGGGGAATTGAACCCAAGGCCTTAGGCACTGGAGGCAAGTGCCTTAACCGCTGAGCCATCTCTCCAGCCCTCTGGGATATGATATTGACTCAGCCTGGGCTAGAGTGAAGCCCTACCTTGAAAACACCAAACCATACCAAACAAAAACAACAACAAAAAACATAATAGAATGCAAATATATTTGGTAAACAGATAATAGGAAATTACAAGAAAACATAAGGTCACTTGATGTTAGTGTATAGTTTTCTTGCTTATAAAAGATATTGCCACCATTACTATACATGTTATAGATTCACAGGGAAATATCATAAAATATAGCAATAATATGCAGCCATTCAAATGTTACTTTAGCCTGTGTTTCTTTGGCCCATTGACAATTTGGCTGCTGAGAGACATATCTGCTTAGTTGGTGTTAGAAATATAATTTTATTGTAGGACTTGCAATTCACTGCTATTCAGCATTGTGACCTACTACAGTGCTTTTCATAAAAATAACTTTCTTTCTTTTTTGCATAAATCTTGAAGATTAAGCAAAATAAATTCTTTTTAAATATGATAGTAATTTTTAAACAAGGTAAAATTTTGCCAATGAATAAATGGTAAGCATTGTTTTCATTTTAGGAAAAATCAGATAATCTTCCCTTGAAAACATGTACATAAAACTGCTATAAGAAAAATCTCCAATATTTGAAAAAATATTGTATATATTGACAGAACATATATAGAGAGCATGAATGATTATTGGAGAATTATGTGACTTATGTGGTTTGTTGAGTATGGTGAGTTGATCTGAAGAATTAAAGATAAAATTTTAGTATTATAATAAAATACAAGAAAATGATTCAGATTTTAAGGTTAGGGCTAAAACAGGGCTGCGGGAACCACAAACAAAGCTATGGTTTTAATTTCCTATAGTTTTTTTTGTCTTTTGCATAAGTGGCAGTGAATTCTAATACATTCTCCTCTATCTGGGTTTTAATGGATTCAAAGGGTAGTGTGATATCATTCCTGAACACCATTATCTAGATTGTTCAATTTCCCCAGTTTATCACTGAATTCCCTCAAGGGAACTCCTTTCAGAAATTTATCTTTTACCAACTACAGCCAAATATTTTCTTACAGAATCGACTTTATTTTCTCCTTCATGGATGTAGCCCATAGATACTACCCACTGAGCATGACACCTGTAAGTAGTTCTATAAATCATTCTCGCACTCAGCTGGTTTGCCACCACTCAAGAGAAGTCTGTGTAATGGATGTTGAGGCCATCTTTCCGGAAGATCTATTTACCAACCAGAAGGAACTTTTCAACTGTCCCACTCAGTTCTCCCAACAATTTCCAGATGTCATATGGTAACTTTCACTTTTTAAAGGAGAAATAAGGTTTTCTGACAGTTTTACCTTAGAAAGAAATTTGTGAAAAGTAGACAGGGACTCTACTCTGCTGTAACTCAGGGCCACACTTCTCTGTGAGCTCTTCAAACAGGTTTTTATGTCCCTTTTGACAGTTATAAAGTAACCACTAATATCACCTGGTACTTTATTAGGCCACTGACTGATTTCCATTCCATCTGGCTTTCAGAGTATAGGCATAAGGAAAAGAACTTCATTTCATGGTTGTCTTAAAAATAATGTTAAGCCTGTCATCCCTTTTTCTTTTTTAATTTGAAAGCTAAATTGATACAAGTGACTTGGTCCTGGTTCTTGGATTTCTCAATCAGTTCTTAAGTAGTTGACAGCCAGATTTATGACCTAGGGCATGATCCAGACACTTAGATAGGAAAGCAAGCTGGCGGCTAAACTCTATCCATGTCTCATCTGCAATAATGCACGTTTGGAAGATCAGAAATATACTTGATATTTTAGAGCCTCAGAAAACGCAAATATAATCCTTTCTATTCAGGAATCATCAGCCTTAAAAGGGCATTTATTCATCAAGGCTTCTCATGTATTTATTTTTATTTCATTAATTGTCACACACACCTAAAATTATTAAGCATTTGTTTTTAAAAGAATTACCCCTAACAGCATGTTCCGAGAGAAGCAAATCAAAGTTAGATCCTGGGGTTAAGGAAACAATGTTAAAAGGCCTGTTAGGATCTCTAATTGAACCATTAGCATCACAGTGCTCTTTAAAACCAATCAGAGACAATTAAAAATTATGAATCAGAGACTTGAACATTACTAACAAAAAATAAATCTGAAAAATAAAGGCAAGAACACTCTTAGGTTGAATAAAGGCCAAGAAGGGTATAAATGATTTTGCATATTTGTTAAACATGGATTATATCTCAACTTAAAATATATTAATCAAAATTATACAACTAGAAGACACCTACACTATTATACATATTTTCTGATGATCAAAGTTTTGGTCTTTCACTATGAAAATCTCATCAAAATGCTGCTCACATTAAGAATATTAATGAGTTAAGTGTTTTCTGCTTCCCTATTTAAAAAAAATATTTGAGCTTTCTTATTTTTAGAGAATTTTCTTAGGCTGAAGAAATGGGTTAGTAGGAAAGTACTTGCTGGGCAGGCATGGGGACCAAATTTTGATGCTCAGAACCCATGTAAATGCCAGTCAAGGTGGCATGTACCTGGACAGAGAGATGGAGACAGGTGGATCCCTGGGTTTTATTGGCTATGTAGTCTAGACCAGTCTGTGAGCTCTGGGGTCAGTGGGAAATTCTGTCTTCAAAACTAAGGTGGACACTAGATCTAAACCTCTGGATTACAACACACACACACACAGACCTGAACACAGATGGATATGTATATGCACATGCACACACATCATACATATATAAACATATATGTGACAAAATTAGCTCATTGAAAAAGATGATTTTTTACTCAATAGTCAGTACATAGAGTCACTTAAATTTCCTATAACTTTGTGTGTATTTCACCAAGGTGGTTACAGGTATTTGGGATATAATTTGTTTGTTTATATTGAATATTGGCAACAGTATACAATTTCTAATACATTTTTGTAAATGCTATGAAATTATTATTTTATTTCCAAAGTGAAATTCTCCGCATGTATCTTGATGCCAGGTCTGAGTTAACATCAGGGAATGCATATGTGAAAAAAAAAATAACTTCTACCATTCAAAGAAATGGCACATCCTTCATTTCAATCTTTTAGGAAAGCCTTCTGGGGTATTTAAAATTAGCTAGCCTGCTAATGTAGCCTGTGCCTGTAATCCCAGCATTCCAGAGGCAGAGGCAGAGGCAGGAGAAATAAAGAGTTCGTTTCTAGTTTGGGCTACTTAGAATGAACTTGTCTCAAGTAAACAGAGGCAATAAAAAAAGAACAGTAAAGGATAGAATGAAGGGATGAAAGAAAGAAAGGAAGAGAAAGAAAGGATAAAAGAAAGAAAAAGGAAATAAAGAAATTGCTAGGCCCATAATAAGCAAAACACATGTTCAGATGTTCAGCTTATCTTACACGGAATTCAACTCTTGGAAATACCGACAATTGGAGAACCAAAGAGATTTCCAGATACTCTTAGGAAGCATTTGAAAGTGAATCTTGTTTTTTTTTTTCTAGTGTCTTTTTGTTTTTCTTGTTTGCTTGTTTTCCTTTGTTCATAATTAGGGCTTTTTGTTTAACAACCCATCAAGATTAACTCCATTCTGAGATAAGTTTCAATTTTAGTAACTGGGTACATGAGCAAGAGGTTAGTCATAATGTCCCATCGTTATCCAGTGACTTTATCTAGAAGCTTCCTTTTTCATCTCTTTAGACCCAGCACTTACCCAATAAGCTTACCCACTAGAAGAGGACACAGGGCCAGTCTCCTGGCTGTGAGAGGTGAGTCCTTCCTTGTTAGGATTAACTCAATTTTGCATAAAGTGATGAGGAATTCCTTATTCCACCTGCGTGCCCTGAATTCCTTTTCTCAGGTTGGTTTCATAGACATAAAATTATAAATTTTTCTGAGCTAGGGCTTCCTAGCTTGTTCCATAGGACCAGTACCAGGCCTGGTCCTCAGCACTCTCACCACTCAGCTTCCTTGAGAAGCCTCACCTCCAGCTTGCCAGAGGACTTCTCAGACAGCTCAGAGAATTGCCAGGGAGGAAAAGCTGAGGCCTGGTGTGGGAAGTGAATTTAGAAATTATGCCTCTCTAGAAAGGGGCACCTGTTTTTGTCTCTGTAAAACGCAAAACAGGAAGACGCTCAAGTGACTCTCTCAGTCTCTTTGCTCAGTGTGACATTGTGCATCCTGAAGCCCCGAGGAAGGACTTCATTGTATATGTGCTTGATTATAGGGCAAAACTAACATTACAAATCATAATAGTCAGTTAAATTATAAATGCTAAATCTTACAGTGTTTTACCCCCTAAAGGCTCTGAACCTTTGCAGTTATAGCTCCTCCAGAAAGCCTTCCATTTGCAACTGAGTGGGGGTTTTGATCATGAAACATAATAATAAAATGAATGAAACATAAATTACCCCAAGCATTTCTCATTGCCATTCCCTAACATCACTGTATCTTAAATGTAAAGAAGATTGAAGAAGTGGTTGATATGTTTTATGGTGGCTATATTTTCCTCAGACAAATAACTCGCTTTTTATGAATATTCCAAAAGTAAATGAGAGACTTATTTGCATACCTCATTAATGATCCTGTTTTAGCAGGAACATATTCCTAATTTTATACATCCATAAACATGTCTTTTAATCATATGAATGAAAAGTAATATATTGTCTGCCAGATTTTATACTTAAATCTTAGTTTATGAAGAACATAAATTATGCTAGGGTTTCCAGCATTTGAAAAGAATGAGTGATAATTATAACATAGCCATAATATTTTGATAGTGTATTTTATATTTCTTACCTTTGTATTTCTTACTTCTACTACATTATCATCTCTTTTCTTTTTTTAATATTTTATTTATTCATTTTCAAGGAGAGAAAGAGAGAGAGAGAGAGAGAGAGAGAGAGAGAGAGAGAGAGAGAGAGAGAGAGAGAGAGAGATATCAGGGTCACCACCTTGTGGGTCTGGCTTATATGGGACCTGGGGAATTGAACCCAGGGCCTTAGGCACTGGAGGCAAGTGCCTTAACCACTGAGCCATCTCTCCAGCCCATTATCATCTTTTTTCTTTCCTGTTATTAACTTAGAAATGGGAATCTTTATTACCTAATAATTGAGGAAATATGGTGTTAAGAAATCATATTGTTTTAAATACTTGATAAAATTAAAATCTAAATAACCATGATCCTTTATGATTGAAGAAAATATTTCACAAGTACAAATGAGCAGTCGTACATATTTTAGTAGTACTCCAATAATTTTCTAAACATATAGTCTTGTAAACATGCATACTACATGTTTAGTTGGTGAGAAAGAGTCTGACCAACTAAATATTCTGTCATCAGACAAAAAATATGCCATTCCTAGTGACAGCTTTTCATGTCTCATGTAGAGAAAACCAGTCATGAAAATACTCTGTAAAGCATCCCCTCATCAGATTGCTGTTAGGACACTAGTGTGGACTTTCTTCACGAAGCTATGGCTTTTCAATTCCTTTTTGGCAACTCTGTCTTTTCAATCATTATGGAAACAATGGACATCTTCCAGCAACAATATTGTTGAAGAAACAGATGTGGTATCACTTCAATTAATTCTAGGATTTTACTCATAAATAATTTATGAAGTGGAATATTAAGTTGAAATGGACATGCTGTGCTCAAGACTTACGCTATACCAACAACTTTCAAAACTATAAATTTACCAGAGATCACTTGAGCAAATAGGGGCTTGGGAACCAGACATAGTGAAGGTCAGGAGAGTTCAGAAAGCTTCCACCCAGCAGATGACACTTGCAATGACAGAAAATGTAAGTGATACACAGAGACAACTTGAATGGTTATAGGTTGACATATCCTCTTCTGGGTATATGTGATTGTCCACTTACCTTATATAGACATAGTCGTGTTGACAGCCTGAAATTGACAGAAGCTCAGCAGCTTTGAAGGACTGAAAGTCAAAGGTTACAAGAATATATTCTTAAATTAGATTGCAGTTTGTTTACATAGTGTTAGGCCATAGTTTCTTATGTATGAAGGCAGCTCATATAAGGTCAAGATTAATTTGATATTTATCAGAAGACTGGAAGCATTGTATTGTGAACAAGATACAGGAAAATAAATCATAGCACTAAGAAAATGATAACATTTAGAGTGGTTACTAAAGGCAATTATGAACCATATTACACTCAATTGCAAATGGATACATTTAACGCTTCATGGGAAAAGAGATAGACGCATTATCATTAACCATGAATGATAATTCATGGCTGCATACAGTTGCTCGATTATTCTGCCCTTTTCCCTCCCGTTCCATGACTTCCCTTCCCCGTTTCCTTCCTTTATTGCCAACTTTCCTTATTTGTGTATTTATCTATATACTATTATTAGTGTTACTAGAGGTCGCTGTCTGTTTCTAGTTTCTGGAACTCTTGTTCAAAGAATTAGAAAGACATACATCAAAAGTAAAGCAGCAAGAAGTTTTATTAGAGGATATAGAAATGTATACAAAATTGGAAAAAATTTGCTGCAAAAGAACAGCAGACTCCTTGAACAAGATATTCAAGATCAGTGAGTTAAGCTTGGGCTTCCTTTTATGGGTCTAGGAGAAGGAAGCAACAGATTACTGAGCAGGTAGGTTAGGTGAATCTATGTTTCCATAAACAGATGTGATTTATACAAGATTATTTTTTACTGTGCAAGTTTGTTTTCTTGCTGTATCTGATTTCAACTATGTGCACACACGTCATGCATGGGTATCACATAGTAAGTAGGAGAGTCTCCTGAAAAGTTTGCAAGAGAACAGAGTTTGCATTACTGTCCATGTACCTAAAGCCAGTCCAGGTCAGGTGACTCCTTGTGTCCAAATCCCACTGATATTTTGGAATATTTAAAAATAGAAATTGACCACAAAATTAGTATTCATAAAGGTTTCTAGGGAAAGAGAGACTTTCTATTGTTTGAAGCACGGTATTCATGCAACACAATGCAGGTGTTAATAACATATAATTGTATGACTGTTATGAATTATTGAACAGATCATTTGTAAATTATTTAAATAATGTTATATATAACTGTGTGCATATTCATATTATATATATATATATTTTCACTGAACAAGGTTGACCTAATAAAAATCAAGAAGCAAACTCATTTGTTTTTCTCAGACCAGTTCCTCCATCACATTCTATCAGCTGTTCAATGGCTTTGGATGATGTTTTTGACAGATATCATATGCATCTACCTGGGTCACATCAAGAAACAGATGGTAAAACTCCACATTGAAATAAAAAGGACTTTAATAAGGTGGTATTTATTTGTAGATATAGTAGAAAGATTAAAGGAGCCAAAGAAAAACAGTGAGGCACCCACAGATTTCTAATAGTGGGAGCTAATGAGCTGTAGGCCTTCTGTGCTAAGGTCAGAGAACTGTTACTAAGGCATTGAAGCAGGACACTGTAGCTTTGGGCACCCATACGTGTTGTTACAATAGGTTGGTAAAATAGACTATCCAGTTATAACAGTTATATAGAAATAAGGACAGAAGAAAAGGGCAAGGTTAAAACCTTCTTCGTCTCCTTAATTCTCTATCTCCACGTGATTACACAGTAAGAGGACACTTACTGGACACTAGTCTCTTACACTTCTATTTCTGTCTCCAGATCTAGGAGGAAATCAGGTTTTTCTTTGCAATATCAGGTATTTTTATACTGAAACACTCTTTTGGTCACCTTTACATGACCACATTGAAATGCCTAAGGCTACTGATTTAATGACTGTTTTTGTAAGTCATGATTTTGGTGGTCAGTTTAGCTCTAGTGAGGACCACAGAGCACATGGTGAACTGCAGTGATGGAGACTCCTGGTAGAGCAGACATGTCTTATAGGGGAAGCCAGATAGAAAGAGGTTTGACATGGCTTTATTCCTTTCTGAGAGTCCTTTCAGAACTCAAAGTGAAACACAGATCATGTATGCGCTGGAGGACCACCTGGTGAGAGTGCACCCCTCCAGCCCCCAGTCACTCAAAGGCATCCCAAGAGTCTGTGTCTCTCAATAGTTCAGTCCTTCAGATCACAGCTTTGGTCACACTGGACCCTTGAGGGGTACCACAGAAATTGCACCATGGCTTTAGACACCTTTGTTTTGTTAATGATATTTAAAAAGATTCAACTTTTCCCTTCTAGCAGCTTCATGGTAGAGCAGTAAGTTTGTTTGTGATGAGATGCTTTATAAATAACCTCAATTGACAGCTTCCTTCTGGGTCCTGAGAATACAAGCTCTCTTGTCCAAACCAAAGGCAGAAACACAGGTGGGGACCACTCCTACATTCTTCTCATTCCTCTGTTCAAAGTAGCTCCAGGGAGGCACAATCCAAAGAGGGCACACAAGACTTCCCAAGATCTATGCTTCTGTCTCCTCCAACCTTCCCTTTTGTATTGAGATGAGAAGCTCAGTCCACCAAGCAGAGGAAAATAGAAATACTCTTTTAGAAATTGTACAATGGCTCAAAGCTGACTGGATTGTTGGATCTGGACTATGAGTACTTTGTTACTTTTCCTGTGCATGGTATTTGAAAACCTCTTGACAGATGTTTTTAGGTTAAAGAAATTAAGGGAATTCCAAGTGATAGCATTTGTTTGGCCCTAATTTCCTCGTTTATCAATTGCTACAACTCTTGTGCACAGCTGTCTGCCTGCTGATTCTCTCCCATTGACAAAGGTATAATGGATGTATCCAGTCTGTGCTTTGAGAGTGATATTCGGTTGTAAGTGCTTTTCTCTTTTCATATTGTATTTTATCTTTTAGCTCAATGTCGTTTAATTTATTATGGGTTTTATTTCTTAATTTTAAGTGTATGTGGAATATACATAATAATAAATTATGACATTCTCGTACCTCTCAAAAACAATTACAAAAGAACAAAAAGACAGTAGAAACTTGTCTCTTTCAACACAAACTGTGATGAATACACATGCGTAGTGTGTATGGGTACAATATATCAATGCACACAAACATCTTCAAAGATGTTCTATAAAGCATAATAATCTGTATCTCTAGGGAGACTTTCCATTTTTATTTATTCCTGAATTTTTTGAATTTTTCTAAATAAAAAAATTTTGGAAATTAAGTTTATGAGTTAACCAGAAAACAATAGAGCAAACAAACTCCAAGCATACATATAGTGCAGTTTAGATCATGACAGAAATCGTGACACAATATTTGGAAAAAAAATGGCTTTCCTGAAAAAAGGCATCAGAATTTGAGTTGACTCTGAGCACAGGTGGCGGTGCCTATTGCCAGAGATTCCAGGTTCCTACTATCACTTCTGATCTAGAATTGCACTGAAAAGTTGGCTTAGAAAGCAGATTTATGGCTGGGTATGATCTGTGAAGACTATGCCACCTCCAGGAGTTGTGAGTTTGGGAAATCTATGCAACAATAGCAGAGTTTTAAATATACAAAATAAATATCAAACACAATAAAGTACCCTTGTTATCTAAATTCATAAGATAAAGGAGAAATGCAATACTTTTTATTTAGAAAACTCAAAACTTTAACAGTAATATTTAGACCTGTGGACTTCCTTCGCATGAACCTCTATTTCAAAAGGGATACAAAAATGAAATGGAAATATTATTGAAGAGTCACACTGATTGCACTTATAATTATAAACAAATGTAATTGAAGTCTAAGCTTTCCTTATTTTTCAAGCAGGAGTAATATATATTTGTGTTATCTCTTGGGTCTCTTTCTGGACGCTCTCTATTCTAGGTCCTTATGTTCTATGATGAAAGAATTCAGGCCAGTCAAAGAGAATAGTTTAGAAGATGGGCTGAGCTTTCAGAGTAAAGCAAAGTCTGCTCTCAAGAAGTCAGAGGAACAGGGGAAGTCAGTGCACAGAATACTCTCAAGGGGTGAGAGTGGTCATTGTACCAACCTGCATTTAGGCATGTGTCTGGGACCTAAAGATTCTCTTGAGAGGTTTTTTTCCAAATGATTAACAGATCTATTTAGATGAAGTCTTACTGGAGTTCTTGTTCTATATGGGCAAGCTTTTGGACATATAATGAGCTTAAAATAGTATTAGATTTTTGTATGTTAATGATCATACAGGCTTTGAGAGTGTCAGGTCTCCACCTAGGGCCATGATCAGATCCCATTCTTTCTACCCTTGGTTAGGATGCTACAACTTCCATCCTGATTTTACATCTGAAGAGGAGCAGGGAAAGGTCTACCTTCATCACCTCTAAGTGTGCTAACGGTTTATTATTTACCTAACACAAGGGATTTTTGTATGTTACAGACCAATTTAAAAATGGATGACAAAGTAGAGTTAGAAAAGAAGTAATTGAGTGTCATTAATATCACCAGTGTGATTACCGCCATTGCTCTGTTAACAGGAGAAGGCCAGAGGTGACAAGTTTTCTGGTTGATTACCTCTCCTGAGAGTGTTGGTAATTATACTAAGTTTAATTTAATGAAGAGAAAGAATACTGATAATTTTCCTGTGGATAACAGAAGGGAGGTTTACCTCTCAAGCTATATAACATGTACACATTTTCCTTGTAACTGACTCTTCTATTTTTTATTCAAAGTTTTCCTTGTGAAATTGTTGACATTTTTTTTTCCCAAACAGTAGGATTTCAACCATATAGTATTTGGTTTATAATTAGAAAGACGATAACACACTTGTGTCAAATTTCTAAACTATATAAATATAATTTACTTGTGTCTTGGAGCTAAAGTTTCTAAAGCTCTCACATGAAAATATCCTATGGAATAAATCCAGGCAAGAACATGATTTTATCACATTTATCAAAGGCATTTCAAGATGTTTTACTTAGCAACTTGCCTTCATCAGCCTCTTTGTGGTCAAGATGATGGGATGATGGGTTTGAGGTCTCAATTCTTTTGGGCATAAGTCATGTAAATCTTAGGTTGACAGAAGCTAAAATTCACAAAGGGAGGGCTTTAAACTTTAAGGAAAATCATAATGGCTAGCTTTTCTTTTTTTTAAATTTATCTTTATTGTCCAAAATTAGATACATCGATTGAGCAAATATTGTGCTTATATTCCCATTTCTCTGCCCCCTGTCCCCAGTCCACTGAGTTTCCTCTTCCATTGGGCACACTGGAACAATCCATGTGGCAAGGGGTTATGGATAGCACAGGAGGCATCAAGGTTGACCCCCTCCTTTATGAATTGTAGCTCAGGAGAGTAATGTCTCTGGGTAATCTCTCCCATCATGGCTCTTACAATCTTTCTGTCCCCTCTTCTGCTCAGTTCCCCTAAGTCATGGAGTATGAGTGTTAAGTCTGTTTTATTGTTGTTTTTGTGGATTTAAGAGTCCCTGCTTCTACTTTAAGTTGCATTGGAAGTCATTGGTGTCTGTGTTGCTGACTTAACCTGGGATGACTGATTGGCTGTGGTTATAGTTCTCTTTCTTGCCCCACCACTCTCTCAAGTGTTTCACTTGGGGCTACACGATAGGCCTGGGGTGGTTCATCTCTTGCTGGGATATCAGCCTTCAGCCTGCAGCTCATGGTTGGAGTTGGAATGACCAGAGATCTCTCACTTCCATTTGAAAAATACAAATAGAATCTCCATCTGAGAGTGAGATCAGTATAGGTTAAATGAGACACACATTTGTAATTTCGCAAAATTCTATTGAGATTAGCCTCTCTGTAGTTCTCTGGTAATGGGTTAGGGTTAGAGTTATGAAGGCAGTTTAAAACTATACCTACAACATATTAAATATCTCCACTTTACTATGCTCATAGGTTTACAAATTAAATACTTGGAATTGAATTTAGCAAGAAGGAAGTTGAATTGTAACTGAATTTTTCCTTTGAGTGTGCCTGTTGGTGTACCTTGTGAATCTCATTAGTCCTGAGGTAGGATGGAACTTTTAACTTGAAAGATAAGGTGATAAATAACAATTTAACTAACTTTCTCAATGAAGAATTTTAGATATGTGTGTATTTCAATCTGGTCATTATTCATTTTCTAAATAGATCTTTCTGAACTTATGATTTCTAATTTGTATTATCATTAATGTTTTATATATGGCATGTTCAGGTAACAGTGTTAAATGTTTAGCACAAGTAGAATTCTCCACTATGTTTGTTTCCACTACACCAGTTGTATGAGCATCCGCACAGTGCAGAATATTTGCCAGTGTGTCTTCATTTAGACTTTCCAAGGTTCTGAATACAATTGATCATCACCATAAAAACTGCAACAACCCATTGGCATATGAGGCAACTCATACTGGAACCTTGCATCAGGACGATCTCAGGAAGACTGTGTGGTGAGGATCAATGCCCACGTGGGTAAACACAGCAAAACAAAGTTCATTGCATGTGATCACAGAAAGCTTGATAAAAATCTGTGGTACAAACGAAGAGACTTGTATGTTAGAAAATTAAAGCTCTTAAATTCTCAAGTTCATGTATCATACATAGGTTCATTATTAAGTTAATAATCATGTCTGTTTTACTTATTTACTTTTGCGTTATAAGATTTCAATAATTATTTAAAAACTTAATTATCTTTTTATATCCATAGTTATTTACTATTTATTTGTGTGGGGGATGCATCATTTTATCTTCAATTCTGTGACTGTGTCATTTCTGTTGATTATTTCATAGAACTTTTGAAAAACTTGGATGTATTTCCCACATCATGAACAATATTAATGAAAATTAGCTTTTTATTAATCCTGTGTTTTATCCTCAGGCAAAGTGCATTGTCTGTTTTATGAACAAATGATTTAAACCTATTTATAATTAGATTCTGTGAATATTGATGTTTAGATTTTATTTTTTATGTATTTTGTTTCGTTTAAGGCATTGCTTATCAAAAGGTACACCACTTTTGGGTACTTTTTATTAACATTGCATATACATTATTTGGCTTTCCACAGTTGGTAGTAGCAATATCAAATTATTCCAGCTCCACGTGTGTTGAAAAACTTTGATGCCTGTAACTGTAATGCGATTCCTAGTATATAATGCATTTCTGATCTCTGGTATGTTTTTTAAATATAGATATTTAACTCTTTCTCATAAAATTCTCTCTCTCTCTCTCTCTCTCTATATATATATATATATATATATATATATATATTCACATTCAGATATATTAGGAATATGTCAATTTTCTTGAATTATCAGCTCCACAGTTGAATTAAACTTCATTCACTTCTAACAGGAGAATATTTCTTTACACTATATTTTTTCCTTGTAATTTTTTACAAGCATTCAAGGTTTTAATATAAAAAATGAAAGATACTCTGTGAAAATTTTTTTATTTTTATTTATTTATTTTTTTATTGTCCATAATGAGTTACATTGTTTAGTGGGCCAACAATGAGTTGTTATCCCCAATTGGCCATTGCCCCCCTTCCCCATCCCCAGTCAGCTGGATATCCTCCTCCATGGGTCATCTGGATCAGTCTTTGTGGTAGGGGACCATGGATAGCCCAGTCTTCAGCCGGGTTCTCATGACCCAAGTGTGTTGTTATGGAGGGTTGCCAATTCTTGCTATTCTCCCCCACCACAGCTCTCACAATCTTTCCGCCCCCTCTTTGCTCAGTTCCCAGAGGCGTGGTAGTTGACTATTAAGAGATTTCTCATGAAAAAGCTTTATGAAGTTGTGGTAAACCCTTTTGTCCATGGGTTTTCTTTTGGAAACTCCAATTACTAGTGAGTAGTAAACTGTAGTCTAAAAATACGACATGGAAAAATTAAATATTTCTGGTGTTAGATAGCTATACTTATTATATCAGTATAATTGTTTTATTTTAGTATTATCAATAGATTAAATTTATAGATTAAATTCTATTATAAATAGGTATACCAAAAGATAATATAATTTTTGTGAAGTTCAGCAACATGAAATATCTACTGGTTTCACTGGAAAGCAGGGTCACTGTTATAAAATTATATCCCTACTAGTTCTGTACATCATTACTAAATATATAGAATGTTTCCAGATTCTCCATTTTTATGGCTTGAATTCAGAAGCCATTTGACCTCTTAAAACACGTGAAATTATTTTACTAACCCAAACCTAAAACTGTGCATAACATACAGTCTTATATGATTGTCATACTTAGTTTTCTCACATGTTTACACAAAGGCCTTGAACTCTCATTTATATAAAAAGTTAGCAGATGGGTAAATAGTAATGCCAGATTGGAGGTTACATGTGACAAAAATAAAATTTTTAGGAGAAATTGGCAGGTTTTTAATTTTAGAGTGTTTTCCAAGTTTGCTAAGAATAGTGGCTACAGAACTCTTTCTCACACAACAATGTGGGGTGATTTTTTATTCAAAGTCACAAGTACAATGTTCAGATATTTAAAGCAGCCAAATTTTGTGTCTCAAGCCTATAATCCCTATGATCTTGAGGTTAGCATGGGTTACAGAATAAATTCCTGGTCAGCCTGGGCTACAGTGAAACCCATCCTCATAAAAATAAAATTTGAAATAAAATATATTAAGAGCAGACCATATGTAATAGCAAGGGTGTGGATTCATCCTTGCTGTCCAACAGCAGAAGAACGGATAATTTAAGCATGCTGACTATGCCAACTGAAGTTTATTTGACCATAAATAAATACGAAATTATGCAACCGGGCATGGTGGCCCACGCCTTTAAATCCCAGCACTCAGGATGCAAAGATAGGAGAATTGCTTTGATTTTGAGGCAAGCCTGGGACTACAGAGTGAGTTCAAGTCAACCTGGGCTAGAGTGAGAGGCTATCTTAAAAAAACAATAAAATTGAACTTATGAAATATTCAGGAAAAAAAGATGAATCTGGAAATTTTATTAAGCCTCAGAAAAACAATCCCTCATGTTCCCACTAAGTGGTTAAGGACATTTATTGGGCAAGGGTGAAGGCCTGAAGAGGCCTGAAAAAATCACTTGTGTTCCATGCTGAGACCAACATAAACATTTGGACATGATCATGCATGTCTGTAATCCTAGTACCTTAGGGGCGCTAAGACCTAGCTCAAGAAAATAAAAGCAAGATCTCTCCTGAGGCATTGTTCCCACACCCCCCCAAAGTGACTGCTGCACACATAATAACATGATGAGTACCAGTAACCCCACCGAAGAGGGCTCAGTGAAATGGGGGCAGGAAAGAAGGGATATAACAGGACAACACCAGGGGAATGAGACTAACACACAATTTGTTGATCTAGTAAAGTTCCTAATTAATAACTAACAATAATATTGAGAAATTTGGGCTTAAGTAAGGATGGGCAGAAGAGGTCTTCCAGTGCTCATTTCTGTCCATCTCCAGCAAGTGCGCGGAACACTAGACAGGCACATACATGTGCACACACATACACACATACACAGAGGAAAAAGTCAAGCAACAGAGGAGGGTAATGTAACACTGTGATGTGAAAGACAATTAGACTACTGGGTAGGAAGGGCACAGGTTGTGGATCAGAAAGCAGAGATGAGTGAGAATGATCTATGTGGGAAATGCTATGGTGACATCTTTATGTTGCAGGCTAATTCAGAAACTCAAACCCAAACAAGTGCAGAGCACTGAACGACATGCTACTCAGAATGTGTGAGTTCTTAACTGATACGAACAGTCTTCCAACTGCAAAACGATGTTGTGACTATACTCAGAAATGTACATTATACTACTTTAAGCATGAAAAAGTTCACATATCGAAAAATCACAACTTATAGTAAGAACATGAAAAAGAACCTAGAACAGAGTTTCCCAACCTGCAGTTCAATGCAATATTCACAATAAAACAGGTTGTCCTGGTTCAATGATGGAGAAACACACTGCCAAACGATCTCCATCCGCAAAGGATTCCCTGACACCAATGATTTTTGACACAAAGACCCCTAAGCTCACAACCTTAAAGCAGCCTTAATACTCATCCACCACGACTCAGGGAACTGAGTGGAAGAGGGGGTGGAAAAATTGTGAGAGCCATGGTGGGGGAGATTATCCAAAGGCATGGCCAGGAGAACCTGGCTGAATACTAGGCTATCCATGGTCCCCTGTCACAAGGACTGATCCAGACGACCCATGGAGGAGGTTATCCAGCGGAGTGGGGAGGGGAGGGCCAAGGGGAATTGGGGATAACAACTCATTGTTTGCCTACTAAATATTGTAACTCATTATGGACAATAAAATAAAAAAAGAATGGGCTCACACTATCATTTAAGAGTCATTTATGATATCAAAGACCATTTTTATTTGGTGAAGAGAGACATTGCAGAGAAATACAAAAAAAAAAAAAAGTGATCTTTTGGGAAATGTTCCCTGGTCAGTTTTCCACAGGAAAACAAGAGACAAAATTAATAGCAGTCGTGGTCTGTGTTAAGAGGATTTAACTCACTGATGAGAGCCCCAAGTGGTTTGGGGACAGGGAGGAGGGAAATGGGGTACCATCATAAGACTTACACATGCAATACATATAATAATTGACAATAAATGTGAAAAAAGAGGATTTGAGAATTTGCATGAGATGTCATGTAGAAGCAATTTGAATGTCCATAGTAGTTTATGGCTTAAGATTTGACTTTACTATAAATTGAAGCGGAAATTTATTCTTGATTTTAGTTCTGCAGTTACAACATGCTTTTATAGTCTTGAAATCTAGTATATTTTTTGTCGATTTATGTTCACATAGTTCTACTTTTCTAATTGACACTCTAGTCTTCAAGAGGTCGAGTATCACATATACATGACTACAGAATATCACAGAATGAATAATAAAAAATGTTCTATGCATAGAGGTATAATGAATACCTGTGAATTCTAATATTTATTGTTTTGCTTGATTGCTGACATAGAAGTCCCAAGACCTTTGTAGTTTCTTGAGCCATTGGAACATCTCTGCTCTAAAGAGATAACTTCTTTGTGGCCCTCCTTGATGGCTGGTCACCCGAGGGACAAAGCGTTGATGAGAAGCTTGATTTTGCCCCACAATTCATTCTCTGGAGAGGGCACATGAGGGAGATGGAATTAATAAGTGATCATGACTGAAAAGTGAAGTTTCAAAAAAAATCTAAGTCCAAAGTATAGAGAATTTCTGAACTAGTGGACACACAGGGAGGGCTACCCATGCCAAGCCCTGCTCACTGCATCCTTCCTAATATCCATTCATCATCTCTTCATCTAAACTATTCAATTACATCTTGTTAAAATAGCCTTTGCAATATGCCATGTTAAGCATACTGTTGTCCTACATTCTCTGAAACACTCCAGCACATTATTGATCCTAAGGAAGGGGTCAAGAGACCTTCTGCTGCATAACTCAAGAGACCTGTAATAGTCAACCCAGGATGAGCCAGCGAGACAGACACCAACAATTTTCAACAGAACCTAAAGCAGAAGTACAGAGGCCACTAAGATCTCAACATTAAAGCAGCCTTATTACTCACCCACCATGACTCAGGGAACTGAGCGGAAGAGGGGGCGGAAAGATTGTAAGAGCTATGGTGGAGGAATTCTCCTCCACCAGAGACATGGCCCCCCTCAGTAACAATATACTAAGGTGGGTGGAACCAGGTTGACTCCTAGGCTGTCCATAACCTCCTACCCCATGGACTGAACCAGACTGCCCAGAGAGGAGGATACCCAGTTGACTGGGGACAGGGAAGATGGAAATTGGGAATTGAGGACATCAACACATTATTTGCTCATTCAGTGTATGTAAATATGGATATTAAAGATATAATTTATAAAAAAAAGTTGTGAATAAACTTGGATCTTCTGTGGGAAGCAGCCTTGCAGACCTGAGGCTTACCCAGTGGGTCTGTGCTCTCTCCATTTAGTATTAAATTTGAACAGTGGTTGCTGTTGTGGGGGTGGTGGTGGAAAGGGATTCATATGAATGTTGTTACAAGTGGTTAGTGTGACTATAATGTAAGCCTTTCTCTCTCTCTCTCTCTCTCTCCTCACTTAAGAAAAAAAGGGAGTTTGTCCCTATCCAGAGAATATTATAGCTGTTGACAAATAACCCAAGGATTTGCTAAATATAAAAATGGAAATTTATGATTGCATGTTTATTAGAATAACTCCAACCATATTTGGAGGTTAAGTACATTCACAGAATATATAGACTACTCAAAATAAAAGCTTTCATTTCTGTCCTTAGAATTATCATTTGGAAA
Source organism: Zapus hudsonius (assembly GCA_004024765.1). Classification (NCBI taxonomy): domain Eukaryota; kingdom Metazoa; phylum Chordata; class Mammalia; order Rodentia; family Dipodidae; genus Zapus; species Zapus hudsonius. The sequence continues at coordinate 37,361 of PVHP010003568.1, forward strand.
TCTTGGTGAAGAGTGTAAATGTTTCTATTTTTGTTTTTATTTTAAGTACATTGCCAGTGTATATAAATAGTTGGATAGCAAAAATAAAGAAGGTTATGATTTTTTTCTTCCAAAAGACACTGCCCATAGATACTGTTGGATTTCAGAACTGATGAGTAATAATGTCATTCTCAAAGTATCAGCAACATTGGCCTAGATATAGTGTTAAATTGTGATAAATTCTTCTGATTTGTTCAAACTATACTAATTCTTCACCAAACATAATATGGAAGGGAAGATATCAGATATAAAATAAGTAAATCATCATTGTCACGTATCTGTACATGTTTGTATATACATACGGGTATTCATGCATGTGACATTTTGTCAAGTTTTATATCAAAACTTAAATTGAGAAATTCCTGAAGAGGTAAGCTGATTAGCTAATCAAATGGGAAAATGTAGTAATCATTATTACTAACTCAATTTCAAAGCTTTAGTTTCATCGGTCATATATTTAATAATAATCTATAATCAGTGTTACATAAGAGAAGCAGCTTTCTCAAGAAGTACATATTAACCTTAACTTTATGAAAGCATTAATAGAAATGGTATTCAAAACACCTGATTGAAAAATGTCTCTGTTCACTACCAATGCACACATCACCGTTGACCTGTTTTCTCAGAGATATAAAATAAATGATAGCATATGAGTCCTGACCTTCTTTGTTTTGACTATCACATTTAATCATGGTTACACAGTAGCACCAAAATTAAGACAAAATACAAGAATTACAAGAGAGATCTTAAATGATATGAGCTCATCGCATGCTTCAGAAGGTCTCAATACTGAGAAAAATATTCAATTGTCAAAATTTTGCTGCAGTTTCAACCAAAAGTAATAGGTCTCACCCAATCCACCCCAAACTAAACAAAAGATACAATAGACTGATTTTAATAGATATGTTATCTACACTTTATAGGACACATAGTCCATTTAAGTAGAAAAGGATTGATTTTACATAAAGCAAGTTAGAGTACAAAAGCACAGCTTCTGTAATTTTGGTAATATTGCAATTTTACAAACATATTGCATAGTACGTGTAAGAAAATAGTTTCATTTTCATATATCTATATATACACAAGAAAACATTTACATGAAAGTTACAAAAACCAAATAAATGAATTGTGGACCTGATTTAAAGTGTTGTATAAATAAGGAAACAAACTCCAAATTATGTATCTCCATTGTTAGCGGATGTCCTTGCACGTTTTCAACCCTGTTTGGCTTTTATTTATAAATATTCAAACAAAAGAAATATTAAAACAGGAAACCAAGAAAGAATAACAGTTCATTGTACCTCATGTCATTTAGTGGTTTTCATTACTTTCTCAAAGAGTGGAGCCACATCAATGAACACACAAAAAATAGCCCTCTGTTTCTGGGAATATTTCAAATTAATTATATTTTCCAAATATTTTTTAACAAGCAAAGAAAGTTTCAATTGAGCTGAATAGATACATCCTGAGCCCAAGTTTGGTTGTAGTCCTTTTATAATGGTTTTGTGAATGCTAAAGAGTTTATGCATGGATAAATGAAAAGGGGCTGTACTACTAGTCTTATTTCTACTGCTAAAGTGTTAACCAATGGCTATAGTTCATAATTCTTTAAGAAGGACATTTACTACCATGTGTTATAATTATAACCCCATACTTATTTTAACAAATTTGTAAAGCAGCATTGTTTTAGAGTTAAATACAGTAGAAATCCTGGTCTTTGGTCTTTAACAAATGTCTGAAGAAATGCAAATTAAATAATATGTATAAAAGTATTAAATGCGGTCCTTCATTAGTTTGTAATTATTTAAAGGGAAAATGTAATATTTTATTTGTAATAATGATATTTCATACTAGTAACAATATAATATATATTAATATATCGGGCAAATGATGTTCCTCAGATATCTTTTATTATCATTATTTATGAGCTAGTCTAATTAAGCCAAAACTACTGACAGAATAAGTTGAGAAGACCTCAAGTATATAAACCGAAAGATGAGTTTGGCTATGGTGATTGTACAGAGGGTTTGCCATTCAACACCTCCACCTAAAATTGAATAGTGTGATATTGATGTTATCTGCTCTAAAATGCATTAGACACTCCCCAGGCTATTGCTGCCTCTAACAGAGGTGCATGTCACAGTGATGTAATTCACTAGGTATTTAATTGTATCAAATGCCATGCATGGAAAATGAGACTCTATCCAACCAAGTTCTTAAAGTGGTAAAATAAATAGGAAGGGTGAATGACATCAAAAGTTCATTAATTGACTATAATGATCAAAAGACCTTTCTACAAGAAAACAATGTTTTCAGCAGGATGGAAGTCAATGATAATAATAATAATAATAATAATAATAATAATAATAAATAAAACAGAAAGAGTATGCTTATATTAAATATATATTCTTTTGTATCTTTAAATTGATATTTTTAAATAAGGTCTGCAAACATTTCTTTTTATACAATGTCAGCTCTATTCCTGAACATGCCAATCAAGCACGGCTTCCCAAAAGTACCTTAATGTTCAAATGTTAAGAACAAGTACAGGACTATAGATGGAGGGTATGATGCTGGAAAGATTTCCATGTCAACACGTGTGAGCAGCTCTTTAAAGACAGATCATCACAAATGTGACCCCAGAAGAGGCCAATGACGTCAGTCAATGTGGTTGAGTCTTTTCTTAGATGAAACAGTGGAATTAAGAGGGGAATAAGACCAAAGAGAAAAATTCAATATACCTTTCTAATAGAGAAGTGTATCGTGATCAAGATAATAGAATTTTTTTTCCTTAAGGAAGTTTGTGTTACTAGCGATGAGCTTTATACCTCCTATCATTTAGGTAAGGGGAACTCCTACTTCCGTTTTTACAAATTTAGGGTAATGCAGTCTAAGATTTCTAAGTTATAGTGAAATAAGGCATATAATTTTCTTAAATTAGATTTTGAAAGTTAAGTTTCACTATAAAATAGGAAAAACTTGGACTCATAAGTATCATGCAGAAATTTTGACAATACTGACAAAAGATCCATAAAATGTTGTCTTGTTTGTTTGTTTTTAAGTGTTTTATAGAAAGGTTCTGAAGGCAAAATAATGCATTGTTCATTTCATCTGTCTTTTGGGTCGCAAGGAAATTCAGATGCCACTGAGTTTATCCATGTCTGGCTCAGAATACAAATGTCAGGAATACTCCCACTCAACCCCCTTTCCTTTTCTCTTTTTGTGGAACTTAGTATGAAGATGTGAGGAATAAGATTGGTAACGAGGGTTCATGTGACACACTTTAAAAAAGTATCATTTATGTAACCTGCGTTTGTGTGTATTCTAATCTAAAACATGGCATTATGAAAGCAGAGCATGAATTCAGCATTCCAGGGGCTTATGGGTTATAAAATAAACAGAGCTTTTATTATGAATTTAAAGACTTTATGATAAATTTTAAGCCATCAATTAAAACTCAAACTTTACTCTGTTCATACTTAGTTTCTAAAGAACCTGAAACAGTCAAATGATTAAAGGTATTTGTTAGTGTTAGGTAGGAAAATCAACAAAAAATTTCAAGTTTATATGGTACTGTTTGTGTCTATACTTTTCAGAATATTTGGGAATAGATAAATCTGAGAGTTTTTCTCTGCAAATGGTTTATCTTGTTTCTCTCTATCCTTGGCATTATAAAATTCATGTTGAATATTTGATGTTCCTTTTCACCTTGTAAAATATTTGTCCTTAGAATATGCGAGTCACTGCACATCTAGGGGACATTTGAATCAGTATTTTTTGTTGTAAATATTGCAAAATATTTCTTGTAAACTGATACTGTGAGGCATTCTCAGATTGATTAATTTAGCTTAATTGATCAGTAAAAGAGTCAGGAACAGGAAGGATCGCCAATCTGAAAATAAATAACTTTTGACAAGTAATTGTTTTATTTTAAAATTCTTAAAACTTTAATAAGTGTGAAATTAATGCAAAATATAGTCCTTTACATAATAACATGACTAGCACCCATAAATTCTCAAAATTTCTTTGTGTTATACTTTGCCTGATTATTTTGCAAACACTAATGTGCAAGTTTCTTAAATTCTAGTATAATAAACAGTTATGTTGTGACTTTTTAAGCAAATATGTATCTTAACTTCTATTCTAATATTGATTTACAGTGTAGGCTTATATAAATTAACCCCATACCCATACCAAGTAGTTATTTAAAACTGAATGTGAATTACCTTACTGGCCTTTCTATAGAGTATATTGAATCCACTCACTGGTATAGAATGTTCTGGTTACTAGAAAAGTGGGCTGTCTAAACAGGATAATTCTGGCCAAATGGATGTCTTTGTTATGTTTTTATTCACCTTAATTTAACCAAATTTCTCCTACGTGTTTGAATATCTCACTTTATTCTAAGCTATAGTGACCTGAACTCCAAAGATATTGTATTTAGGACCTTCTCAAAATGAAGCTTTTACACACTGTTCATGATGGTCACAAGGGTCAAGAGTGATTGCAGTGAAAAATTAAAAACTTACCTCAGAGTAATCAAGTCACCTTCCCATACTAGGACAAACATAATACACTCTTACATTCTTGTATTCTGTAAGTTTCAAAGATTTGAGTTAAGGAGTATTGGGTGGAATAAATCTATAATCTTCTGAAGTTGTTAATTAGATGCTAATTTATAAAAATAAGATGTGGAGAAAGTAAGAAGTTATGGCTTCTGATGTTAGGGTAACTTAACAGTGTGATTTAGGTGATTGAATGTGAACATTTGAATAGACACATGAGTTAATTTTTTAAATATGAGTCTAATGGAGAAAACAAACATTCAGTAGTTTATTATCATCCTTTTACTATCCTCTTGGAATTTCAAAGTTAATTTCTCATCTCTGTACAGTAACCCCTAATGAAAACTAACTTTGAACATGATGTCCCAATGGAAAGTGAATCCATTCTCAGTACTTCACATAACATTAGCATTTATTTATTTAGAGATTGCTAATTTTAGCAGTTAAAGTAAGTATGAAGTGCATGGAGCAAACAGAAACTGTACTATTAAAACCCAGGTTTGAAGACTGTCATATGATTTTTTTAAGGGAAATGATTGATGGATTCCAGACCATTTGTATGTCCCTCTTATCTTCTATTGCAATAAATTATCTGTTTTGTTAAAAGCAAATGAGTCACATGCATTAGGCAAATAAAGATTATATAAGGCCATCCAGATCTGACAAAGGACAGTGTCATGGCATTTTGATAATTCTTTCAAGATTATATTGCTGAGTGCTGTCAAAATTACCTCATGTACAAAATTTGAGACTTGGTAGACGAAGAGTAACCACACACACTGAATTTAAAGAAAGAAAGAAAACGCAGGGAGAGATCCTGTCTTGTCTCGTTTTGTTTTGTTAAAAACCATATATTGAATTTAATATTTTCTTTTCTTTTGTAAAGCAAGCATTACAGAATGCTTCAAAAATTTTTTAAAATTCGGGGATAAAAGTTTACATCCAAAAAAGATGAATGGAAAATTGTGCTTTCAGACTGTGGAATTGGTTTTCTGACAGGGCTTAAGCATTTCATCTTGCCATCGGGCCACTGGGGATTTCATCAGTGTAACTGTGTCTGTGTGCAGTTCATATCCAGGTTCCGCAAAAGTCTAGGACTGTGTGCTTCACTGCATGTCGCAAAGGCACCTATGTTATTCCCCCTTTTGAGCAGAAGTTCTGATCCAGCTGTCTGGCTGAAGAGGAGTTTTCCTTGGCTACATCAATCACCCTCTGCATTGAGCAGTGTGGTAGTCACAAGACAAGGGAGCATCGATCTGTATCCCTGCTTTCATGGAACCAGTTACTCTGTGGACCATCTGAAGAAGCTCTGCACTGATCACAAGGGAAACTGAGCAGAACTGTGAAGCAGACGGACGGGATCAAAAGGCTATTCTGGTGTGAGGAGAAATCAGTCATTTCAGCTCCACAGGCAGATGCTGCTGCTGGGCTGGCAGGTGGAGCCCACTGCTGCTGGAGAAAGATACAGTTTGCCATTGGGGCAGACACATAGTTCATACACTGTCTGTGGAGAGTTTGAGGAGCTGGGCGAGGAAGATGGAAAAGTGCCGGTAGGTAGATTTCCCAGCCGGATGGTATCTGCATTTAGATATATCTATTAAGGGGGAAAAAAGAAAATTTTCATTAGAACTCTGCAACATAGCCTGGAAACAGAGGCTACTTGCGAAGAATTCTCTTGGCTTAAGTTGTGCTTTGTTGAACCAACAGATTACATTCCTAGCTATGGTCCAAACTCTCTGTTTATACCTTCGATGGCAGGTGGCACATTTTGACAGAAAACCCTTAATATGCAGAGTGATATTGGACAATCTGCTTAAGGAGCCAACACAGCTTTTCAAACTCCACAGAAACCTAATGACTGTGCTGTAGTCTGTCAATGTATCCTCTTAGTCATGTCTGTGAATATACAGAGAAATAAGTTATCAGTGGAGGTGACATTACTGAGGAGGGGAACAAATAATTTAAAAAGTTTCAGGTCTTCTTTTGTAAGTACTCATAAGATCATGAGTATATGAATTATAAAAACCATTTCTAAAATGCCAATAAAGACTCCCATTGCATCAAGTACAAAATCAGCGCTTCTAACAGATAACTCTGGGAATAATCTGATTTTAATTTTCCATGAATTATATTACTTGTATTCAAAGTTTTCTGTGATAAATCCTTTAATTCTTGGAATTAATTCACTTAGTAATAGACTCCATTTTCATGAACAATGTTTGCATGGTTTTGGTATTTATAGTGGGAAGTTCCAAAGAAAGCAAAAGTGGATTGTGGATTGGACTCAGCAAAGAAACAATTTTCTATAGCTGTTTGTTAATTTTATTTCTCTGTACAATCCTCCCCAGACTGCTAGGAGATCAGAGAGTGCTCAATTTCTTCCATCCTTACCCTATTCATTTCTTACTTGAACTCTGCAGTGGTCCTCACTGGTCTTCCAGCTCCATTCTTTGAGTCTCCTTCTCTATTCTACATACCACTAGGGTGAACTTGAAAGAGATGCATATCGATCTATGTCACTCAAGACTCTCACAGCGGTTCCTTCTCCTGGGCCAAACACTCTACACGACTTGCCCTATATCCCTAACAATATTATTTGCAAACTTCTTTACGTTTGCACTTAGATGTTACATGTTATTGCAAAATTACACTTCTCGGGGATCATTTAAGTCCTCATAGTGGAATACTTATCTCAGACACATGTCACCTGGGGTATGCATTAACTAGATATTTATGGGAAGAGTTGGAGAATGATTTCCAATGTTTTCATTTTTATATTTTAATTATCTTTGTATTCAAATTGTATTGGCAAATCCTGAAAATTACAAAAAAGCCAGAAAAGAATTTCTACACTTTACAAACACATACTATTTTACATTGATTTAGATGTACATTTGTTTCAGTCTCTACCAAGCAGTCAACTCTGCAAGAAAAGGGATTACGAATCAGTTTATGAAGATAATGCTAATCCATTAATCTAATCTTAACAGATTCACTTTTCTGTACAATAACAATCCATTTATAACACTGAATTAAGTTCAGCTGTTTTCATTGATTGTTTCTTCTTACAAGTAACAGCCATGTGGGTAAGCCTGCCTTTTTCTCACAGCTTTGGAATACTGCATAGACTTGTACTAATGTGCTGAGTGACATTATGCTACTCCTTCACCTTGGATGTGTCTTCCCATAGGGGGATGTTGATAGACACTCTCCCAACACCTCTGTATCTCTGTCAAGAAATCTTGCCGGGTTCTTCAAGATACAAGGTCTCTTCTTGGGCTATTGTATTTCATTAAATTTTTTAAATACTTTATGCTTCTACTAATCCTCAACAATCTAATTTAGAGTAATACTTATGTCGTACTGAACTGTTGTCTCATAGGAGACACTCAAGTAGAATCATGCCTGGATTTTGGATTTTTTTTTTTTTTGCATCATTTACAAAATTCTGACCCGGTGCATACTCTTTTACATAAGAGAATGAGTTATACAATAAATACATACATTGTAAAATTATTGAGAACCTAAATTACTAACAGTGTTCACAGTTAAGGGAAGATGGAAAACTTCTCTTTAGGAGACAGATATCAAAATGTATGACTCCAAAGTCACTTTTGGATTAGAGGAAAGGAAAATGAAAGAACAGAATAAACTCTAATTTTGAAGGAGCCTGTTTTTCTTTGGTTTCTTAATATTGTGAGTGCCTACATGTGAGGACTCCACGTGTCACAGTGCAAGTGTGAAACCAGACAACAGCAATAACTTCTACCTTGGCTTGAGGCAATGTATCTCTCACTATTTTTTTTTTTTTACTACATTCACCAGGTTTCCTAGCCTGCCAACCTCTGGAAGTCTCTTTAAAAATATTTTTCTATATGTAAGAACACAGCTCTAAGGAAAAGAACATGAATGAGTACAGGTGTTTTAGCTCATTTCTTGTTCTTATTGCTGGCATAGTAGGGAACATCTCTGGAGTTTGTACTGTTGGAACTATTTGTGTTTGAACTGCCATAGTCTGGATAAACACTCATAGAGAGCTGCTGTTTTATACAGGTAAGTTTGTAGGTCGCAATCTGAGAATGCACACTTTAACTGTGGAAGCCTCATCAATGAAGCAAGCCTTGGAGGACTTGGCCATGACGGTGTGTAGGCAGCTGATTCATTGTGGCCACAGCTGGGGTCTCCAGATCGCCCCAACACATAGTGACTCTGGCAGAAGGCATTTGGCTAGAGCACAATTTTTAATTCATATAGAATTCTTCTGAGGCACAAACTTTCGCTTCACCGATGCTTTAAAAAGTCAGTTTTGTTAATAAACTCACTTAATATGGGCTGCTAGGAAATATATTATTTTCTCAGCTTGATGTTGGAAAAAATCAACCATGAGGCTACAAGGGCTGTTAACAATTTCTTCCTTCCAGCACAACCTTCCTGAGCCTCTCTCCAGGTTGCCACAAAATGGTTGGGCTTGTCCATCTCTTTCTCACCTGTCATGTTAGTTACTGTGGTGCTGTTCATCTTCCAATTTCTAAAACTAATATTCTTGTTCTGGATTGCTATAAACCCTGTGATTTATCTGCTCTGAAAATTGTTCCTTGGATGAGAATCACTCCCCTGAGCTTGTGTATCACAGCTTATTATTTTCTCTATACCAAGAATCCGTTTATCCCAATCTTACCAGTTGAAATCAGACTTATCACTGACATGGAAAATCTTAATCAATTTTCAAAATAATATTGCAACTCAATGATATTCTGGCACACACTGCCTTATGTGGATGGCATATACCATGTCATGACACTCATCCAAGTCTATGTAAGACTCTTGCTTTCATCAAGGTAGAATTTGAAATCTTTGTTGTCTAAAATGACCCTGATGGTCCATAGAATAGAAATTTAGGTACAGTTTCATTCTTCTGCATGTCTGTGATTATTTTGGATACTTGAACACAATGTTCACTCATATGAAGTAGTTTCAAATCTATCTAATGGTAATGAATTTCTGATTTTTTATGTTGTTTAGGAAATCATCAATTTGTCTTCATATAATATAGTCAATTGAGGAAAGAGAAATATATCATTTCACATTTATTCATAAGAAAATATGCCATAAGAGAATGTTTGTACTTTCTTATAATTTTATTTACATAGCAAAAACAAAGATGAAAATATCTGATTATGATTTATTTATAGCATATCACTTAGATGATAATTAGAGGCTAACCTGTAATTGAATCAATGAATTATGCTAATGCATTGAACAGAAAAACATATATAGGTGATTCTTGAGCAGGTGCATAAACTCCATTAATGACTACTAATATGTATTATGGTGAAATAATTATGCAAAACTGGTATAAAATAATTAAAATGGTAATAAGCAACACTTTCAAAGAAGTACAATACCTAATATATTTCATTGTTGCCATTGTTGGCAAGATAATGTAGTCTACAGTTGTAACAGAAAATTTCCAAATTTATATATATATATATATATATATTATAATGCTCTTTGTGGTAGAGGAAATTTGACAAACCCAACCCAGATGATCCTGTGAAACATCATTTCTATTGTGTAAGCCTTTACCAGGGAGACAGTGTGGCCCTGAGTCTCCTCCCTGTCTGTGCAGCTGCACCTTGCTTGGATATTATCCAGTTAAGGCATCCATAAGGTAAGCTCCCTGAACTTTTATAATTTTTCCTTGAAGTCTCCAGTCACTTGGCCCAGAAATTTAAACCATTAATATAAAAATTTCAAGATGATGTCAAACTGTCTGCCATACTGTCTGCCAAAAGTCTGAGGCATCAGAGCTCAGGACTCAGGCTTTGGAAGTTATTTCTGTGAGTCATGTCAACATGAAAAAATCTTCTGATTCTCCCCTCTATTTCTAGTGCTGGCTCTGTGAGACTCAGTTTACCATAACACTGTAAAGCATATTTCTAAATCATTTTTACTGTAATATCCACTAATTTGCTAGTATAGACTGTTCAGTAAGTTTGTCTATAAAAAGCAAAATATACAATTGAATTTATATTGAATTATTAATTATTTGCAGAAATCTTTGTGCCTATTAATTAATCATTGCTTTATATATCTATAGATGTTTGGGTGTCCAGATTATAATCCAAATTGTCCTTCCATCCTTTTTCTTCTCAACATGAACTTTATGGGCTCATAATAAAAATAAGTAAAAAAAAAAGAAAAAAAACATGAGGGGAATGAATGCTAATACCAATTTATATCTTGAAGAACTTTGGGAGTTGCATAGAAAATGAATTATGTATAAGGATTTAAAATAATTAAATAATCAAGCTAGAATTAAAAAACAAACAAACAAACAAACAATAGACCAACCACTAAGATATCCAGGCAGATTTCATAGAGGAAAAAAGAAAATCCAGTAAACAAAAAAAGCAAATCATTATAAATAAAAGCCAGATGGATTGAAGGAAAGGCCAGAACCCGAGAAGGTCATCTCAGGGAAGCAGTAATGAATATACAGGCAAAGCCAGGTTGAAGGAAACAAAGAAATAAAAATTAGTAAGGAGAAGCCATGAGGTCTTGCAAGTAATGAAAAAGAAAAGAGGTAACTGGTGAGAGGTAAAACTGAGACAGAATAGGAGAAAGCTAGCTTATTTATTTAGACACTTCAGTCAGGGACTTAGGCCTGGAGGGAACTAGGAAATTCCTATTCACCTTCCATCTCTTCCTGACACAAGAATGAAAACTAGCAGAACTAAAACTCTATGGCCAAGACTTGATCTACAACTCACTCTGCTGTACAGTCTCACATGCCCCAGACAAGGGCAGACTGGGCTCCATTCTGTAGAGGTATCCCTAACCCTAACCAATCTGATCTTCCCCCTGACTACCTGTAAAGGTGACAGACTCCCATGGGCTGCCCTCTTTCCTGGCTTCTCCACTTCCCGGAACCTTCCCTCCCTTCCTGAGTCCTGATCAATCAGTGCTCAGGCTCAGGTGAGCTCACCACAATAAGATAATAAATAGATCTTTACCAGATAGACAAGGTCTCTTTTTGGCCTTTTCACTTTCCTGAACTTTTAGCTACCCCTGCTGGGCTGAGATGGAGGGGACACCAACTCCAGGTGTGCTCTGTACCCCCTCATGCCTTCCACAAGGCAGGGGCTCTCTGTATTTTTTGTCAAACTAATCAACTCTAAATCTTACTTTCTGGTGTATGGATTTAGTTGTTTCAATTCATAACTCAAGGATCTGGGGACACTCTAAATTTATTGGTTTGTTGGATTTCTCAATGAGCCCCAAAATTCCTGTAACATACCTATGTACTAGCATCTTAGTAGTGATTTAAGATCCAAAGAGAACAAAAGAAAAGAGGACTCTTTCCATTCTAGGTATCTTGATGTTATGTTTATTGGCCAACTTTGATGTAGCAAGAATTTTGGTGCCTCACTTAAAATTACTTTATGAAAAAAATACCTTTCATTAGAAATTAAAGGAAACTTATGGATGCCATATTTAATAACTATCAAGATTTTCATAATTTAATTTTAGGAGTGGTGTATCTTACCCTTTGAAAAAATACCTTTCATTAGAAAATAAAGGAAACTTATTGGATGCCATATTTAATAACTATCAATATTTTCATAATTTAATTTTAGTAGTGGTGGATCTCTTCATGTCTCACGCAGAATCAGAACTTTGGAAGCAGTTCCTCAGCCTTGGAGGGATAAACCTGGGTGGTACTCACCTCCCCTTCTGTAGATTGTAAGTGGAGCTCCTTCCTGCAGGCAGCTTTAAAGTCTCCCGCAGCTGCGCTCACCTGCACTCCTCTAGGAGCTTCCAGTATCAATGACCTGGTTGGTGATTCAAGCCTGTAGGAAAACAGCAACAATGAAATCATTCAGAAAAAAAAAAAGAAAAAGAAGAAAAAAATATGATGAACTCAAAGGCACCATTACTCAACTGAATGCAATGGATCAAACAGTAGATTAAAATCCTTTTTATAAAGAAAAGATTTCAAACCAAAATGAGCTTTAGGATGATTTTTTACTACCTTGTAGTTTGACTCCTTATTACAAATCCTCATTTGTTTATATCAATTATTTAGTTGCCTGAATAATTATTTAGTAACAATTTCTTGTTAGTTCCCCCTATCATGAAGAAAAAAGTAGGTCAGGGTAAGTTTACATGTTTAAATCTTTTATATATTATCAATATTAATGAGGGAGTTTTAATAAATAAATGGGTGTAATTTAGCATATGTGTATCGCTCAACAGAGTTCCAGTTTTCAAAACTGAGGACTTTGATAAAAAACATTAATATTGTAACCATTAGAGAGGGGATGCAAAACTGTGTAAACGTCAAGAATTTCAAACTATGTATTAAAACTCTGGAACTTAATTAACACAAAGAAATGGCACAGTCTGTGAGTCAAGTGACCTTTCTTAGTTTATGGAAATATCCTCTGAAAGAATGACATTATTTTTTGGAAGAAAAAAAGACAGCTAACATACAGAGAGCAGAATGTAATTATAAACAGAAATTCCACAAGCAGCAATGTACACCTGTTTCAGAAAGGATTCTTTCCTAAGAAAGGTGTCTCTCAAGGTCACGGTCACCATGTTCAAGACCAACTGGCTCCCTATGAGAATGAAGATCCAGCATGTTTTGGCAAAATAATCCAAAGAAATATAACTTTTGAGAGGCTTCTTTAAAAAAATATGAAGAGAAGGAGAGACAGATACAAACAGGCTGGGAGGGAGGGAGGCAGAAAAAGAGACAGGGAGAAAAGGAAGGAGAGGGAGACAATGGATTCACCAGCACCTCTTGTCCCTGCAAATTCCAGATATATGTACCACTTTGTAGATCTGGTTTTACATAGTTACTGGGGATTCAAAACACAGGCTGGCAGGCTTTGAAAGGAATCACCTTTAATGACTGAGACATCTCCCCTGGCTCAGTAGAGTGGTTTCTAAGGCCTGAATCAATTTTTAAAGTTGGTATGAAAGATTGGAGCCAGAATTGAGAAGTGATATCAACATTTTCAAATTTATTGTTTTATTTTACTTTTATACACCAAAGCTTAAAAATGTTCATGTCTCTTGGTCACTTGAATACCTTCACACCATTTCCCATGGTGGTCATGTTTTAAATATATCTATTATTAATAAATATCTTTTTGGATTTTTTTGTAACAAAACCACACATGAATATTTAAAAAAACACTTATAATTAATTATATTTCTTAGCAAATCCTGTCATTAACCATTTATGTATATTATCCAAATTTGAAAATCTGATTGTATTTTATTACTGATATCCCTTAATACTAATACATACCACCTTGGGTAATACAGGTATGTCTAATATCATCTCCATTTCTTGTTATTTAACTGCAAAATCATTTGAATTATATGTGGATATGGTTGAACCATTCATCTAACAATCAGCAAAAATGACTTAAAACCAAATAATAGCCCAAAGCAGATTTTGAACATTTTAACTAACAAAACACAACTCAGTAATAAACACAGTTCAATTAATTTTCACTGAAAATAGGTCGAGTTTATTTCTCATATGGCTCTTAAAATGCACATATTTAATGTCTAAAATATTTAACTATGTTTGGCAATTCTTAGAGGAACATTGAGTGTGTTACAAATTTCTCGGTATTTGAGGTTTTTAGTTTGATCTTTCTGACTTTTTTCTCAATATAGGGTCTTTTTTTAGCCCAGACTTTACTGTAATTAAGAGACTATGGGTGACCTGGGGCCCATGGTGATCCTCCTACCTCTACCCATCAAATGTTGGGATTAAAAGCATACACACCACTCTGCCTGGCTTTTCTGAAATATTTTATCAGAAATGTTTATAATTTTATATTCAACATTGGCATCAGATATCCACTGCTCAACTACTGAAGAATAGGACTGACTTAGAGTATCACTATACAAACAAAGACAAGAGCTGACTGAATTTGGGCTTGGAGTTGTTAAACAAGAGCGATAATAGTTTCATCTGTTCTGAATGGACAAGAAGTATTTACTTTGTTAATTCCAGCCCTCTCTCAAAAAGCCACACCTATGCTGAATATTACAAGTGGCTGAATGATTGGCTAGAAATTTATACTTGTGGAGATTTGGAAAGTTACAGGGGCAGACCCAGATTAATTTGGACAATATCTAGCCCCCTTAGTAGCTATTTCGTTCCTGATAGAACATTGTTGTGAGAATCAGGTAAATCCTTCTAGAATTTAGCAAACCACTAGTTTCCTTAGAACCAAAGGCAAAGAATGTTACCAGACCACATCTGAAACTGTAACAGATTTCTTCTCTGCTTTGTTGTCATTAGCTGACCTGGTGTTACACCTTTGTATTTCACTTTTGAGATTGATGGCTTTCTTTTGCTCTCCAATTATTAACATTCTTGAAACTATTTCCATATTGGAATTAATATGTGGGATAGGCAGAGCTGTGCTCCTAGGCTATAGTCACTCAAAGTGGGTTAAATAAGCTACTTTTTATAGTCTTTGAGATGAGAGCTATGCTTACACCAATAACTTTCAGGATTTCTGTAAGGTTTAAAGAACATGGTGTGGCATATTGGAATCTTCATTAAAATATCTTCTCCTGCCCCATTTTCTTCAGTTATTCATCCATTTACTGAACAGAATGTTTGCCACAAATTTTGGGTTAAAAGAATTGAAAAAAAATCTTTTTAATTTCTTAAATTTATGAACATTTTGAATTGGAAAAAGCTAAGCCGTTTGTAATGGTGAAGTTTTGTTGTCAATTTGACTTTTTTGTAATCTTGGGTGGGTCTCTGAGGATGTGCATAGGAAGGCAGCCTCTCAGTAGGGGGCAGGATATAAGGAAGCTCAGGAAAGCTAGAAATTAATATCCCTTCCTGTATGGGCAATGCAGGAAGGAAATTCCAGAGACTCTGGAAGCCATTAAGTCTATGATAGGGTTGCATGACCTTACCCTAAGGCCATATAAAGGGGAAAGTAATCTCTCTCTTCTCCCTGCCTGTTTTGTTGGTGTATTTATGATGTAGGTGATGGGTTTTGCTCTCTGCTTTGACCTATGAAAGGAGGCCAGCCTCTTTCTCTGTTATGGAACTTCCCCTGGATCTGTAGGTTCAATAAGTACAGTGTGTTGAATTCATAGAATAGAGCCATGGAAAAGTTTTTGTCTTCTGCTACCTAAGGTCAGGTAGCATGCTTATTGTTTAGATGTTAGCAGATGCTCAGGGTGTGGTAGGTGACAAGTGACTCAAAGGAGACAAAATAGTAGTGACGTGTGTTGAATGAATCTGAGAGAAGGTAGGATTGAGAACCTTTTAGCAAGTGACATCTTGAATCTACAAGGCTCCCAGTGACCACTCACAAATCCTGTAGTTCATTATAAGTTCTGAGGTAGAGTGACTAAAACCCACAGAAAAAGAACTATATTGACTGCACTTGGTTTCTGATACTAAGGTAAGTCAATAGAGGAAAGATGCATAAATTAGTATTTACAAAAATATTTTCAGTTTTATGCAACTGTTTTATGGGGTGTTGAGACATTATTACTTTATAGATGCACATATATATCACATGGTATATAAAACCATTAGCAAAGTTGGAAATCTTATAGTATTGCTAAATTTCTCAAGTGCTCAAGTAATTTAAATTTTGAATTAAATAAGTCTCAATTGTATACATTGCCTGTCATCATAAAATGTAATAGATAAGATGTAACAAAATTTAATTAAATCCCCACTTAAATAATAGCTACTTTAAATAATAGCTGTTTTCAGAAAAGTAATAAATTAAATAATTTAAAATTATGAAATAGTGTTTGGTTAAGGAGTATATCATAACAATATTAAAGTAATTAGGGAATTTATTTCTGTTTTCAAAAGTATATTGAATGCAAGTTTTAGTTGTCAAATATTTCTTAAGTGCATAAATATTAAAGCAAGTTTATGCAATATTTTGTAGGCTCTTTTAAATACATGAATATATAAGCTAGTTTTGTGAACAAAAAAATACAGTTCAACAAATATTTTGGAGAACTAAACATCTTCAAATTGACATTGAAATAATTGGGAATAGTAACATTTCATCAAGACCATTTTGAAGTTATCAAATATTAGTATTTTTAATGGCATGTATACCTACACTTTAATAAATATAAAACCAGTTCCAGCATACTTTTAGTTAGCATTGCAACTAAGTAGTTATATGCTAATATTAAGTACTGAAAGGATTTCATTAAACAAATACAATTAGGAAAATTTAAACAAATAAAGAAAACACATATTACAAGGCATGACAGTTATCAAAATGTGTTGGTAATTATATCATGATGTATTTCATTGATTATTTTATAAATTCCACAGCTTTTATTAGAAGCTGGGTACTTCTAGAAGTGAAATGATGATTTTAGGGTAATACAGAAACATTCTGAATATTGAAATGTTGTACAGACTCTTGGGTCATGCAAATTATTCCCAAGAAGCAATGTAGGAAACTGAAGCATAAAGTCAGTGAAATTTAATTAATATGTACAAAAATTTTACAAACCTAATGAGAATAAAATGTAGGAATTTGAATAAGACACTTCATAAGTGTTTTACTTCAAACACTAGATACAGATAGACTCTCTGGTGATTAGTTGCCTAATAAATAAAATCATATCCCCGAAGAATTTTCAAAGCTGAATATATTAATTGTAGTTAACATTGATAGATTTACCATTTTTTATTCGTGAGTGAGCCATATAAATACAGCAAAGTAATACTAATTTAAACCTTAAAATATTCTGGGCTCAGTGTGCTCTCATGCTGGAGAATTCCATTCACTTCTCTTTCCTCCCCTGGTGAAATTAAACATGGACAGTTTGCTCTACCTAAACCCTACTGTGAGTAATCTTTGTAAGAGTGGAGTTTACAATCACAGTCAGAATAAGAAGGACTTTGGAAGATAGATAGCTCCATCACATATTAAAATATGATGAACAATGATAATTATATATCATATTCCTATAATATAATTCCTTTTATTAAATTAGTATACCATGACAAATGTCAAAGTAGTTAATATATCAACTTTACAAATATCTGTTAAGCTATAGGAATACACAAAATGGTATGTTATTACCATTAACATTTTTAAGGATTTGCTATATTGTTGGAAAAAATAGTCTTAAAGATAATGAAAATGGCAATATTATTTTTTAAAATAGCCAACACTAATAACAAAATTATCATACTAAACTCATTGGAGTCCTTTAAAACTATTTTGGGAAGGGGTTAGGCATCACAGTTATCAATAATGTTTAATGAAATGGGATTATTTAGAAAATCAATATTTAGTAAAAACTTAATTTGGATAATGAAATTGAGATTTTTGTAACTATAATTTTTATAATGGCACACAAGAACCTGAAGCAAATAAAGTACATTGGTGAGAATTAATCTATGTCCAATGTAATTATTTCAGGGTGGACAATAGAATATTATTTAACAAATGAGATTTAATAAAATGAACATTAATAATTAAGCCAGTAGAGTTTGATTGTTGATAGTCTATAAAAAACATTGTCTTACCAAAAGTATTAAAAACTAATAAATAAATCGCCAAGTAAAGATTTCTACTAAAATTAGAAATATTCAAGAAATAATTTCTAATTGTATAAGTGCCAAGAAGAACTAAGAAAAATAACAACTCACATAATAAACCACAGGCTAATATAAGAATGCAGAGGAAATATCTAATTGTAGAAGAGAAACCATTTATATTCACATTTTTTTTTCTTTTAGGTAATAGAAGGCTGAACCCTGATTCTTATACCCGATAGACAGGTGCAACAACCCCCATAAGAGCAAAGCCTTAGGATATGATATCAGAAAGGAAAGTAATAAAAGTAAAATATACAAAAATCATATGTTGACACATTGGATTATACATATATATGTATAATATATATGTTATATATATAAATGGTGTCTTGCAAACAGAAGACATTCATTTAATTGTGAGGAAACATTTACAACATATTAAACTAATATATCATCAACATGTCAAAGACATTAAATAGGAGCTCACAGACAAGAAGAGAAAAGGCACACGTTGAACAATATCTATCTATACACAGATGACAATGTGTGTGCGCTTGGATTTCCCAAGAATTCTTCAGCCTCTCTGCATTGTGATAAATGGATGGCAACTATGCGTACAAATATTTTTAATGATACCTACATAATGCAAATAGTGATTGAGATTTTATTTAATTAAAAAATAACACTATTTTATACCTGATTCTATTAATTTCTCAATTCAGCCTAGACTCCCAACAAGATTTTCAGAGTTCTGTGCAACTGAACTACTCAGAGATGCCTTTCTATAGAATTTTTACATTCTGAGGAAAGTATCAATACTTCTTCATCACAAGAATCCCCAAGGCAATTAATTATAAGCAGAAACTTGGGCAGAAGAATTTAAGCTGCATGCTTCCTGCCCTCATCGCCTGGTCATTTCAGAATGGGTTGGCCCATCATCTGGTGCAAATGGCATTTAAAAATCTTTATTATCCATAATTAGATACATTGAATGAGCAAATATTATGACGGTACTCCCATTTACCTCCTACCTGTCCCCAATCCACTGGGGATCCTGCAGCATATGGGATCAGCCCATGGGGTATGGGATTATGGATTGATTGCTCTAGAGGTAGCCAGTCCCCCAACTTTGTGTGTTGTTCCTGAGTGGGGGCAATGTCTCTGGATATTGTCCCCTACCATGGCTCTTACATTCTTTCTGAAAAAGCATTTTTAATGTGTATATTTCTTTTAACTCAGGCTTCCTTTTGAAATGTTTATCTTAAACCAATACTTAAATCAGTTGCTTCTCTGTTTCCCCTAGTTTTCAAGCTATTATGTTTCTCGTAACATTCATTTTTTCAGTAATTCTAAGAATGACATATAAATATATACATAGAATGAAATGAAAAATTAGAGAAGATCATGAAAAGGAAAGGAAAAGAGAAAAAGAAAACAAGTAGAAAATATAATGTAATGTATATGTGTGTGTGTGTGTGTGTGTGAATATTTCTCTATAGGTAGCACTATAGTTGGAGAGTGATTTTACATTAGTGGAGAAATGCATTAAAGAAAAGATGTTACTTAGAAAATACTGATTTTTTTCCTTTGCATATAGGATGGATATAAATTAGATCTACATGTTTCCAAAATTTAATTGCATTCTACTAAGCATAGTCATTCAGTTTTGAATTATATACACAAAATGAAAATGAGGGAAACATTCAAATTATAGGAAAAATATTGTTCTGTTTTACTTATTTCAGCTTTTAGTCTTATTCAGGGAGCAGTCAGTGTGTCTGAGGCCCAAGATGTACTTGTCATAGTGGATTAATTACATGATGGCCTTTACCAGTGCTCATCATAGACTTCAGAAACTCCTTGAACTGGTGTAAATTCACTACATATTAATAGAAGAAATTTACAAAGTAAGAAATCTAATATTCAAGATATTCTAGATAACCATAAGAATATGCCCTTATTAACATCTTGGCTGATATTTTCTTAGACTTTTACAATGTAGATCTCCATTGCAATACTATATCACTTTATGTAGTATTTCAAAGAAAATAAACACTTACAGGTCTAAATTAGACTAATAACACAGCATAGAAAGTGGTACATAGAAAAAAATCTTTTGAATATATAAGTTGTGGAAACCCACATATCCAAAGCAAAATATTTATACTTAAATATAAACATTTAAAATGTTCTTTTGAAACAATTTTATTCTTGATAACAACCAAACAAAGGACAACAAGGCCATGCATTCCTCAAACTGCCTTCTCCTCTGTCTTGATTAGCATTAGGTGTCTCTCAATGAAGGTGCCTATGACTCTAGATACCTCCAGTAGCCCAGGAAGTGCAACAATTGCTTAACCAATTGGATCTCATCAAGCTAAAAAGCTTCTGCATAGACAAATATACCATACTCAGAGCCAATAGACCACCATCAGAATGGGAGAAAATCTTTGCCAGGTATACCATGGACAGGGTCTAATAATGTAGAAATTATAAAGAACTAAAAAAATTTAATAATAATAATAATAATAATAATAATAATAATAATAATAATATTAAAATCCCTGTCACAAAACTCAACCTGGAATTCACAGAGAAGGAAACACAAATGGTCAATAATTATTTAAGAAAATGTCCATCATCCTTAATCATCAGGGAAATGCAAATCAAAAGAACAATGAGATTGTCAGAATGGCAATCATTTAAAAATCCACCAACAATATATGTTGGCGAGGATGTCGGGGGAAAGGAACATTCATTCACTGCTGGTGGAATTGCAAACTTATACAACTACTATTGAAAGCGGTGTGGAGGCTTCTGAAAAAGATGAATATAGAGCTGCCAAGGGACCCAGCAATCCCTCTACTGGGCATCTACCCTAAAGTATTCTCACTGCAGCACAGAGACCTTTCTTCAACCATATTTATTGTGGCTCAGTTCATGATAGACAAGAATTGGAATCAACCCAAATGCCCATCACTGGATCAATGGATTTCAAAGTCATGGGACATATACACTATGAAGTTTTATCCAACAGTAAGGAAAAATGACATAATGAAATTTAAAGAAAAGTGAAAGGACCTCACAAACTCACAAGAACAGAGAGACAAATGCCCTATATTTTCCCTCATCTGCAGTTCCTAACCAGGTTAAGCTTGAAGAGTAAGAAAAATTGACAGAAGAATTGAGAGGCTGATAAAGGGGATGGAAGGAATTGTGGGAAGTGGGGTGGGGAGAAATGGAGGGTAGGGGGGAGATATACATTAATATATACTAAAAATGAATTGATACCATAAAATCCTTACTTTTATACAGTATGCTCTCCAGGAACCCAAAGCATGAATTGGGATCAAAGGCACATTCTTATGGAGACCAAGAGCCTAGATCTCCAAAGGGAAACTCCCTGTAACCAGAGATCTACAGAGAGGCTATAGCTATTAGCAACTTGCCAAATTAACAAGGCTTATCTCATTTAACCCATACTGATCTCACTATCCAATTTGTTTGTGAGAACTGTGGACAACCTATTTCACCAAAAGGATCTGAGATGGTTGCTGACACCCAGGCAGATGAAACCACCCCTAATTTATCATCTTGGGTCCAAATGAAACCTTTGAGGAAGTGGTGAAATGAGCTAGAGAGCTACCTCCACAGCATGTCAGATGTGATGGTTAGGTTTTGTTGTCAGCTTGATCTTTTTGATTATCTTGGGTAGGTGTCTCAGGATGTTTCCAGGAAGGCAGCCTCTCAGTAGGGGGCAGAATGTAAAGAAGTTCAAAGAAGCTAGAACTAAACATCTTTTCCTGGGTTGGCAGTGCAGGAAGGAAATTCCAGAGACTCAGGAAGCCATTAAGTATGGGATAGGGTTGCAAGACCCCACACTAAGGCTATATAAAAGGGAAGAAATTCTCTCCTTGGCTGCTCCTGCCTGTTTGCTGTTCTGTGTGTGGTGTTGGTGATGGGTTTCTCTCTCTACTTGGACCTGTGAAAGAGGGCCAGCCTCTTTCACTGTTACAGAACTTCTCCTCAATCTGTAGTTTCAATAAATACTTTCCTCCCTCAAATTGTGCCTGGTTTGAAGATTCATTCCAGTGGTGTGTGGCTGACTATGGCATCAGATAGCTCATGAAAGGGTAATGGAGGCAGACACTGAGGATACCCAACATAGTCCAAAGCAGAAACCCAGAGACTCAAAAGATCTCAACAGTAAAGCAAACTTAAAACTAACCTACCATGACTCAGGGAACTCTTCGGAAGATGGGGGAGAAAGATTGTAAGAGCCATGTTGGGGGAGAATATCCAGAGACATTACTCCCTTAACAACACAAAGAAAAAAAAATAACAACTGGCTACTACTTGTACAAGGCATAACTCCTGTAATGGTTAGGTTTTGTTGTCAAATTGATCTTTTTAATTATCTTGGGTGAGTCTGTGAGGCTGTTGACAGGAAGGCAGCCTCTCATTAGGGGTCAGGATGTAAAGAAGCTCAAGATCATTAAAATTAATATCCTTGTGTTGGCAGTGCAGAAAGACAATTCCAGAGACCGGGAAGCCATTAAGTCTGGGAAAGTGTTGCATGATCCCACCCTAAGGCTATATGAATGCCAAGAAATTCTCTCCCTGCGCCCTCCTGCCTGTTTGTTATTGTATGAATGGTGTTGGTGATGGGTGTCTCTTTCTGCTTGGACCTGTGAAAGGTGGCCAACCTCTTTCACTGTTATGGAACTTCCCCTGGATCTATAGCTTCAATAAATCCTTTCTTGCCCAAACTGTGCCTTTTTTGGAGATTCATCCCAGCAGCATATGGCTGATTTTGCAATCTCCTATCCCATGAACCAGACTAGCAATTGAACTGAGGAGGGCTTCAGAGGTTTGGGGACACGGAGAATGAAAATGGGAGCACCATCACAAGACTTGCTCATACAATGTCTCTAATTATTATAAGTTAAAGTACAAATTAAAAACAAAAAGAAAATTGTGAAAAAGGCTTTCCAAGATCTTCTCTAACACCGTGCTTTAATCTTCACTACCCAAATGAGTTATTGAATCATTTGAATTGAATCAATCATTACTGGCCTTGATTTTATATCAGTTTTGGATTTATGCTAGTAACAATCATCTTTGGGGCTGTCAGTCTGTTTGTAGAACCAGATGATAAGGTCATCTTAGCTCAATTCTTAAGTAATGAATGATCAAAAGATCAAAATTAGAAATAGCATATACTACTTATAATTTAAAATTTATACCTGTGAATTTATGGAACTGTCAATAGGATAATTGAAATAATGGTGCTTATTTATCTTTAGCAATAGATTTCATAATAAAATTATAAAACATATACATAATTATTAAAATGAGAAATATTTTTACTTTAAACTACAGAAACATGTTTAATTAAACTCTAATAAATATATATAGATATAGACTTACATTATTTTGTGCTTATTTTAAAATTCATGTAGAAACAAAATTATACATTTTGGTTGAGTGCTGGATGATGATTAGAAATGTATATATTGCATATTCCTGAAAATGGGTTAAAAGAGATATCTACACATATGTTTATTATTTCCACATGACAAAGTATTGTAAACTCCTTTCTTCCAGTTTCTGAAATGCAGCATATTCATTATCTATAAATATTCTGCTGTGTTATAGCATACTGGAAGTTCTTGTTCCTTCCTATAACATAGGAACATTGATCTCCTCAGTTCCATTTTTTCCCTCCTTTCTTCAGCCACTGTAAGCACCATTCTACTCTGATTTTTACAATATCAACTTTCTTTGTTTTCTCACATGTGACAGAGAACATTTTCTTATTGGGTCTGATACCAATGTGAAAACACTCGAAAATGATTTAGTGTCAAGGAGATATATATATATATATATAGGAATATATATATATCCTAAAGCTGAACTGTTTACATTCATTTAGTTATTATTTTATTATAATATTATATTATTTAATTTTCCTTTGCTTCTGGTTGGGTACGTGGGTTAGAGCAATGAGAAAGTAACTAACAGGAGGGTTGACCATCATTTTGATACCTCACAGTGTTCTGGGTATGGAGAGCTTTCCCATGTAGGGAGCCTCCTTGAAATGATACAGCAACAGAAACCTGCATATTCCACTGGAAATACTAGATTGAAGTATCACCACAGGACATGGACCATCAATATTGTGGTTTTTCTTTGCTTCTCTATTTCTCTACCTCTAACTCCTTAATCATAGATTTTGCTCCTATTCCAAGTCTCCTCTTGCCTTATGTCTACAATATCCTATGGCACATCTTCATCAGATATCCCAGCATCCCTCATTTTATCAGTCTTCCTCTCAACTGTCTCAGTGACTGTCTTTTCATTTTCTAACTCCTTCTGACTGGGAGACTTATGTTTATTATCACTAGAAGTAAGGCAAATAAAGAAATTAGTGTAACTAAAAATGTACTTGCTTTCCAATATCTGATTATCATGGAGTTAGGGAAGTGCCAATTCTTCAGGCCAGTACATAGCACCAGCACTATTTCCAAGATGGTACAAAGAAAAGCACTTACCTGAGGTCCTGCGATGGCTCTGCTCTGATATGTGGTGTCTCCACCGAGTGCCCAAATACAGCTCCTTCCGTGCCTGTGGGCAGTGTGAACACAGAAGTCAGAGGAAGTAAGGCCCCAGACACACTGGTTTTCACCTCTATTTTTATGCATAAAATATTCCTTCTCCAATGGGATGGCTGGATACAGGAATAAAGAAAACAAAAGAGTAATGTGAGAAGAGTACAAGACAGGGAAGAACCGAGAAAGATGAATGTAGATAGCTCTGTGTGAATGGCCCTTGTTAACTGCTTTTAAGGTTACATTATTGTTATTTCAGGTTGAGTAAGAAAATTTAACTTCAGATCAAAAAACAAAGGCCTGTCTACTTCCCTGGCTTTATTTTCCAGTAGAGGAGATTTGACAGAGGGATAGGCTGCAATAATTGGTTCAACTTTCCTCTACGTGGAAGAACCTGGATGAAAATATAAAGGGTGAGATCCAGTGTAATGCACTACTCATTATTTTTAGATAGGTCTCATAGGGCATTAAGGAACTCTCTCACATAAAGCTTCATAGAGATCATCAAATAGCACTGAACCACATGCTCCATGGACCTCTATGGAGTTAAGACACTGTCTAAACCTCTGAACCACTCTGACTCTTTCCATTATAGCTCAGTTCACCTGAGGTCATTGCTGTCTGGACAGGTTGTGCACTCCAACATCTTGCTCAGAGAGTTGACTGACACCTGATCTAAATCCACTCACTGACTCCATTTCCGTTTCCATGATTTAACTGAGCAAAAAAGAGTGATTTCTTCTTCAAAAATCAAGTGAAAAATAGCTTTTAGAAATACAACAATATCGTGAAATAATTTTTATAAAGCTTGTGTTTTAGATCTTTTCTTTCAAACTAAAGTTTTTAGTTAATCTTCAAAATTTTTGATGTAAGAATGTTATGCCTCTTTCATAAATGCCATCATCACTATTTTAAAAATACAGTCCAATTCAATCTATTCATTAAAATCTACCAAACATGATTTTACTTAATATGAAGGAAACATGATTTACTTAATATGAAGGAAACAATATATATAATATATATATTGTATATATATATATATGTGTATATATATATATATAATATATACATCCAATATTCATTGATGAATTGCTTTAAGAAAAAAAGAGAACTGTGAAAATTGCTTTAAAATAATTGGCTACAAAGGATCTGAGTGTTATTTTTATTAACTATCAATGGCATTGTATCATGGAATAGATTTCTTTTTATGAAGATTAGAACATAATTTCACATAGCTCTTAAGGCACAGGTATAAATGTGACACAGTGCATTCCTAAGGTCACAGATTTCAGTGGATGGGTTAAAAGCTCCTGATGTCTGTATCCCTTTCATTGGTTTTGGTAGATGCTTTTCTTTCTGAAACAAAAATCTTTAGGGCATAGAGTGCTTTTTAACTGTCTTCATAACTTTATGCAAATTATTTGTTTAAGGCATTATCTATTTTGATACTTTATGAATTTTTTTTCTGAAAGTAGAAATTTACTTAATTTGGCTTTTTAAATTGGAGTTATAGGTAAAATAATAATTTGGTAAATTATTTGGTAAAATAATAATTTTGTGACTTTTGTTAGGTTTGCCATTTAGAAACACTGTACCAAGGCATAAATTTACATTTCTCAAGGAGAAAGACTTTGACAGTTTAATATAAAATATAGCTTCCAGATATCATAAGCTATCCTTATGTAAAGTTCAAAAACTAGTCACTGTTGTATGATTATGAAAATCTTCCAAAGAATATGATAGAAATGTAATTAAAGAATAGTGACAATATTGATTTTCAAACACAGATTGGCAAACCTCATAACAGCACAGAATATATGTGTGAAAGTGAAAAATGAATACCACCAAGAGCCATTTTTTTGTTAGTGAGCACTAAAAGCTTAAAGGGGTCTCAAATTTCAGTTTAATATAGGAAATTATTAATAATTAATTAATTATTAAGTAATTATATCTCAAATCACATCACCAAAAATACCATAAGTAACTACCTAAATGTAGGCTTTTAGACAATGAAGAAAGTAACTCTTATCTTCCTCATTGGAGGTAACTTGGCAAAATTAATGGTCATCAGGAATATTCTTGAAAGGTGTTAATGAAGGAAAATCAAATCAACTCAACCAGATATGTCCTATAACAGCAGGAAAAATAATGTAAAAATAGTTCCTTTAGACTATTACATTTTTCAACTGAAGATACAAGATATTGAATTGAATATGAATTTCAAATAAATATCAAATTATTCATGACTTTAAAATATTTATTTGAGAATTTCACACATACACACATATTGCAATTCTGGCATTCCCACCTGTGTGTGGAGAGTATGTGTGGCATGATGTGTGATGTGTAGGTAGCTTATTCACATGTGTACGTACACACACATGACCAGAGGGGAAGGTAAAGTGCTTTCTTGTTCCTCATCTTCCTGCTTCTTGGAGACAGAGTCTCTCACTCAACCTGGAGCTCACACCAGTGTACAGCTGCTGTATTTGCAGTGTTTTGTTGAGTACGTCCAGCAGTTCTCCAGTTTCTGCCTGCCTTAGAACTGAGTTTTATGAAATTCATGATCACACCCAGAATGGTTATATGTCTGCTGTGGAATTGACCTTTGGGTGCATCTGGGCCTCTCAGGCCCCTATATTTGTACACTAAACTTTCTTAACCCCTGAGGTATCTCCTAATCCCTGTGCAGTCTATGTTAACTATAGTCACCTCTCACTGCCCTCACTCATACTGAACCCTGTTCTCTTGCCAACTAGACCCCCTCTAGGTTCATGACTTCATCACTTTCAGAGCTCTTTTTGTGACCAAATGAACTTACTTACAGTTGATTGCATGGTTGTGAGTGGGTTCTTACTTTATTTACTGAGGCACACACAGGCATTTTACCAGACAATATACCACTGAAAGAAAATGTCTCCTTTTCCCCAGCAACCACTGACTGCTAGTAGCAAGGAGGGGTGGAGCCATGGTAGAATGTTCCCAGGCTCAAGTTCCTGTAATGACCATGCAAAGCCTAGAAAGGAGGTAGTGCTTCATAACACTACAATCCCATCCTCTGGGTCTTGAATTCTGTCTGCCTTCTCTTTTACCATATTCCCTGAGCCTTGGAGGTGATATACATGTGCCATTTAGTGGTGTGCCCTCAAGAGTAACATTGTCCTAACTTTGACCAGCTACGTGTCTCTGCCATCACTACTACCTAGTGTCAAAATGAGCTCCTCTAACCAAGGCTGAGTAGCAATAATCTGTGAGCATAAACATAAGTAGTTAGAAATCATTCTGATGGGCACATCATATCCATTTAGAGAAAAATAGTCAGCTCCTGATTAAAACCTAGAATTTTCCCAGCATGGATTTTGACCGGGATTGCATAGCCAGGCATAGGACTTTATTGTGAACTGGGTGTCAAATCCAATTAGAAAGTGATCACATACACCTAGACCGGTCATGCTACATTTGCACCATGTGGAGTTTCTTGTTCAAATACTTTTGTAGCATATTTTTGTAATACTGTGGTAGCTATACAGTAAATAAATCTGAATGTTAAACTAATTTTATTATTTATTCATTTTTCAAGCAGAGAGATTCAGAAGAGAGAGAGAGAGAGAGAGAGAGAGAGAGAGAGAGAGAGAGAGAGAGAGAGAGAATGAGCAAACCTGGGCCACCTTGTGGGTCTGGCATCTATGGGTACTGGGGAATTGAACCATGGGCCTTAGGTACTAGAGGCAAGTTCCTTAACCACTGAGCAATCTCTCCAGCCTTTAAATTATTTTAAATTAAGTTCAAATAAGAGAAAAATTAATCAAGTTATTATCACTTTTATCTAGAAACACTAATAACTGGTGTTTTCACATCAGGCACAGAGTGTGTAATGAATTCTGACATGGCAACCTTTACAAATCATAAAGAACAAAATGTAATATTAGCATGAAATCCATAAAAGCTACATAAAAAGATACCATTAATATGTATATTTAACTCTGCTGAATAACTTCCCTATTATTTACTGATATGGGATTTGCCAGGGGAAAATGGTGCAAGATTGTGCCCTGGGGAGGTGGCTCAGCAGTTAAAGGTACTTGCTTATGAAGTGGTCCAGTTGGCGTTCAATGCACTAAACTATCCACATTAAAGCTGGATGCAAAAAGTGACACAAGTTTCTGATAATCCATTTGCAGCAGCAAGAGACCCTGGCATACACGTACATACATACATACATACATACATACATACATACATACATACATACATACATACGTATATACATACATACATATATAATACATACATACATACATACATACATAATACTAACAATATGGTCCACGATTCAAGTCCCATGCAAGCACGACAACCTGTGTTCAATTTTTCAGGACCCATGTGAAAAACATCCAGATGTGGTGGTGCATGTTTGTAGCTCACACATTAGGGAGTGGGAGGGGCAGAGAAAGGCGGATCCCTGGGGCTAGTTGACCAGCCACCCTAACTGGTGAGCTTCATACCAACGAGAGATGTTGAGGTGGTTAATATCTGCTAATCTATCTACTTGTCAAGATTTAACATAAGCATGGAAACAAATCTCTAGGTATATTTTTGTGGTATTTTCTACATCAGGTTAGTTGAAGTGGAAGGACCAAGCTTAGCTCTGGGTGGCACCAGACCATAAATGTGTTCCTGGACTATATTAAAAGGAGTCAGCTAGCTGAGCATTCAACATTCATCTCTCTGCTCTGCTTTCTCCCTTCCATGTTTTAATATGACCTGGCTTCCTGCTCCAGCCATGCTTTCTCTACCATGATGGACTTCTCACAGTGCAGACTAAAATTTATCCCTTTCCTTCCTTAAGATGCTCTGTACAAGTACTTTGTCTCAGCCATGAGAAGGTAACTGTGCCCAGTGTTAGTACAGAGAGGTGGGGCCATTGGCCATGATGAACCTGGTGGCTATGTGGCTCTTAGTCTGTTGGAAGTGGCTTGCAGGAGGTATGCAGATGGATTTTGAAATCTGGCTAGAAAAGCTGTAAGCAGAACTTAATGAGCTATTGTAGTGGGAATTGAAGACCAGAAGAAAGAGAGAAATGTAGGCAATGAAGGGCTTGGATCATTAAGTTTCACAGGGGAAGAAACCTATCGAGAACTGAAGTTCATGTGATATTCTCACAGAGAAAATGGCTTCTTTTTCCAGAAAGGTGGAGAGTGTCTGCAGAAGGACACCTAATATGTCCTCTGGCTTCTACATGTAATGCTTATTTCTGCATACCTACTCCCCTACAGTGTATACACACACACACACACACACACACACACACACACACACACACACACACTCATTTGATTGAATTTACTACAGTTATACCATTCAGGAAAAAAAAAATTGAGACAAGGACACTTTAGGGTCCCAAACTACTAGATGCCATTAATATGTCTGGCTTCAAAACACAAGAGTAAAAGTGGGTTTTTCTTCTTTTTGAAAAGAGATGTGTTATTCTTTTTAGATATAAAGTTAGTTTGAGAATACTAGGTTGCTCTCCTTTATAAATCATGTAAAAAGGCTATAAAACTGCATTAAAATTAAATGTGTCTAATTATTTGGTATCTATGTTCTTTATACCCTAAATCTATAAACTAAAAACTATATCCACAGTTTTATTATCAACTCATTAGCACTTATATGCACACAGAAGTCATTTAATCTTCATTAGCCATGAAGATTAAGAAAAGGCAAAAGAAACCAAACAGCCAAGAGACAGAATGAAACAAAGGAAACAAGAAAGGCTGAGATATCTCACACTGGAATTTAAAAAAGACTTAAAACATTTAAATTATATTTGTGTTTGCTTTTATGTATTCCAGACAAGAACTGCTGCCTTTAAGTTTTTCAGTAATAATAGCAATTATCATTATTTTGTTTTTTGCATTTTTTTAAAAGGAGGATGTGCCTTTCCACACAGGTAATATGGCCTTGAGTAGACATTGCTGGTGGAGAGATTTAGAGCTCATGAGATGAAGGAAGGGGCATGAGCCTAAGAATGCCTCTGAATGCTTTCCCATGCCTTGCCCAACAGTCAATTGTAGGCCACAGTTCAGATGTCCAGACTGTTTGGGGATAAATCTGAGGCAGGGTCATGTGGGCCATTTGCTTTTGGTTGTGAAATCATGTTCTTTACTGACTTCTCATTTTTTAGAGACTAAGAAGAGATAATGGAGTACAATTTAGCCTTTAAAAAAGAGAATTGCATCAATTGTTGCAGTATGTACAAGAGCCAAAGATATGTTAAATCCAAGCAATATTTTGAATTGAATAAAAAGGAAAACTAATAAAAAACAGAGAGTAGAGATGTGCATGTCATAGGTCGAAGGGAGACAGGGAAATCAGGATCACAAAAGGAAAGTTGTTGATCTATGGTTACAGAATTCCAGTGAGACTGGGGAAATCTGTATTTAGTGAGCTGTTGAATTGGTTGGTGGAAATAGCTAATAACCATATGCTGTAAGTTTCAAAATTAGTAATGGATTATTACCATTTGTAACACAAAATGAGTTTACGAAGTGGTTCACATGTTAATTAACATAATTGCATCTTTCTCTTCTATGTAAATAGATCAAAGCATTACCTTGTATTCCAGAATCATATGCAGTTTTTTAAAATCAAATTAAAATAAATTAAAATTACTTTGAAAATGTTAAAAGACTCCTGAAGATCAGATGGATAGTACATTATTGCATTAGGAAGAATATTTCAAAAATAAATTCAAGCAATTTGATAGAGCCATCGGAGACAGTCGCCTAACATGCATGAAATCCTGTTTCAATCCACTGAATAATAAAATAAATAAATGATTCGTTGTCACTAAAAAAAGAGAAAGAAAATTAAAGTAAACTCTATCAGAATCACAATGTTAGAATGATATGGAATTCTGTCTTGTCCAGGTTTTATAATTTTCAAGTAGCTTGCCTTTGAATTTTAAGGGAAAGTGAGTCCGTTAATTATTCCCATGACTATTACGTAAAATAACACATAAAATAATTACTTTTTGAAAACTTGTAAAAATAGAAGAAAAAAGAAAATAATTATTACTTTTAAATTGTTTGAGATCTCTTGCATAATGGCGCATATCATATCTAGGAAGAATACTCACCACACCCCCAGTGGTGATGATCAGAAGCTCTGTGTCAACTTATAGTAATTAGTATCTAACTCTACTTATGTCTTTAGATGAATTGTCACCATGCTGATATTTAGCTTTCACACAGATTGAAGAACGTGCTCCTGTGTTATGATGTCAGCATGTGTGTTACCTCTTTGGTGTGAAAAATGTGCCACCTTGAGTACTGGTGATTTGGTTGAAAGAGTCTAGCATAGAATATTTAGGCATTCTCATTTCTCTCCATTTAGTTTTCCATTCTTCTAAGTAAATTTTTCTGAAATGATAACCCAATCACTACATAAATCAAATCTTAGACAACTGCCATCTTGTTATAGAAATTCTGCTTAAGGACTGGAACGAGTGATATAAACCAACATATCCTGACAGATAAAATGAGCTGTGAGGCTGAGCTCTAAGTGAGGTTATCTTCCTTGAGTGCTGCACTCACTTTCTGCATATTGCCTCACTTGATATACAGGTTTCCAAATGCAGTTCGTGATTCACACACCCCTACCTACATAATGAGCAATGGAGGTATTACTGCAATGACTACTTTACCAGTGGCATAAAGCATACTGATAGGTTATCAGTCTAGTTATTATGATTAA
Organism: Zapus hudsonius; assembly: GCA_004024765.1. Classification (NCBI taxonomy): domain Eukaryota; kingdom Metazoa; phylum Chordata; class Mammalia; order Rodentia; family Dipodidae; genus Zapus; species Zapus hudsonius. The sequence goes on from PVHP010003568.1 coordinate 69,925, forward strand.
TTTAATTTTGTCTTAGAATTTAATATGCAATATATTTATTATCCTTTGACTTTTCTTTAGTGTCAGATTGTTTTCCACTTAGGTACTTTTGAAATACCTACTAAGTTACTTTTATTACATTGTATGGAATCTAATCCAGGATCTGATAAAATTTTCACAATTGTTTTTTATTTAGTTTTGTGCTTTTTCGAGAGAGGAAGGATGACAAGCAGATTAAAAGTTTTGTCTTTTGAAATGCTCTGCAAGAAACAGAATGATTTCATTAATATATAATAAATGATGCAGATTAAATAGTTAAAAATAAAAAATACAATATTTATTGATCACTTTTATCATTTTTACTTGGGGCAGCTAACAGTGAAAATCCAGTGTGGTGTAATCATTTATCATTCTGACATTTTTTAGGTGAGCAACTGTGGCTTTGATAAAATTACCTAAATGAACTATAGTTACTCTTCTGGCTGCCACTGAAATCCCAGTGCCTGGAGAACCAAGCCTGCTTGGATCCCCAGAAACCACTGACCAGGTTGTTTCTATCCCAGCCCAACTCCTTCACACACACTTGTTCACAACATATGCATGTCAGAGCACTGACTGTGTTTGCTGTCGGGGAGACCACATTCAGGAAGCAGTAAGATATCACTAGTGTCTGGCTTCAGCCTTCATTTTGTGCCCCTTTTCATGTAAAAAAGTTCTTATCCAACACTTAAAACTAATACCATTTGTTATGTTAAAACTACCACCTCTTACCATGGTGTTAGATTGGCACAATCTTTCGTCTCACTTTGAAAAAGACTGTGTTTTATTTTGCTTGACTTTTAAAATTTTTCCTAAAAGTAACTATGGAATTTTTCAGAAAATTCATCATTGAGGGTATTGTTATTTTCATTATTAAAATTGATTTTAACTGATACATGTAAACCTAAAATCACACACTGTGATACTTTGATGCATTTATATATTGTAATGTTCACATAAGAGTAAATCTACCTCTAAATATTCATTATTTCCTTATGGTTTACATATTGAAACAAAACCTTATCATCTAAGTTTAAAAAATACACAGGCCGGGCATGGTGGCACATGCCTTTAATCCCAGCACTTAGGAGGCAGAGGTAGGAGGATCACCATGAGTTCAAGGACACCCTGAGACCACACAGTGAATTCCAGGTCAGCCTGGGATAGAGTGAGACCCTACCTTGAAGAAAGATACACAGTACAGGCTGATATCTGGTCATCCTACTATACAATAGCACACCAGAACATTTTGCTTCCATATAAATGTTACTTACTGGGAATTTTTCATATGCCTATTCAATGAGAAAATAAACCATGATCTTAAATCATGAACAAGATTTGCCATTTAAACATAACTCATCAGTAGAGCAACTTCCCTCGATGATATCCTGAAATCAATCACAGCCTCATAATTAAAATAAAAACAAATAAAAATACCCATAGGATTGATCAGAAAACAACATATGTGCTCAAGCTTTATACTAGGCAAAATAGAACCTAATAGGATCTGAGTTGTTTATATGTTCCAGAATATTTGTTTAAAAAACAAATCTTTTTCTCTGCTGTGGTACTTGAAGTTTTGTAAATATTATTTCAGAATTTTGAAAAATAATTCATGAAAATATTGTTGAATAAAATTGCTACAAGTCACAGCATATCGTGATGAAACTTCATTAATTCACCTGCCTCCAGCTGCAGTGTCCTTTCTCTGTGCCATCTTCAATCAAAGGAACAAATGCATTTTTGTTACCTTCTTCATCCTTTTACCTTTTACCTCAGCCCAGAAGTGTTTCAGTAATTCTTGTTTTCTGTATCCTTTCTGTTTGCTATTTAAATCTATTTTCTCAGAAAGCTATATTTCTCTTCCTTATTTTCATAGTTTTGGCAACCACAGATTTAATTTTTCATGATAAATAAGACTGTTTTTGACATTTTGAATCACATGCTGATCTATTTTACTTCATGCTTTTGGCTTCCATGGGAATTCTTAACTGTTCTCAATAATTAATTTTTATACCATGACTAATTATTATTTTGTTCAGACTTGTGACTCATTAAATATCTCCTGGTCATATGTGTAAATGTAATACCTCTGCTGTGATAAGTCATATTTTTGCGGATTGAAGAGACCAGAATTCCACAATTAAGGACTGCTTTAAAGATTGATTTTATCTAACGGGTCATTTTAAAATCAATGTACTTTTTACTTTTGTTCCCTTTGTGGCTACATATTAGCAGTTTTATATTATTGAACCTCCATTTATGACAGAAACATTTCCTTAGTTAATTCATCTTGCCTTTATTTATATAAGTCATCCTGTGTTTGACCAAAGCACTTAGGTGCCAAGTACAATCTGTATTGTCTTTGTTTCCTTTACAACTAAAAATAGAACATGTAAATGATGAAGGTTATTTCTGAGTTGTAATACATGAGAAAATCTTTTTCTTTTTATTCTCTATGTACCCAGTTCACCCACAATTGTAAACAGAAGGGATGTTATGTGCAGCTTCAGCTCTATGGCCGACCTGCACACAGAGGGTGACAGTCCTCTCAGCCCTCAGTACTGACCACGATTTCTGGAATCTACCCACAGACAATGTCATATGAGAGAAAAATAAACTACATATTATAAGTTAGCTTCCCTCATTCATTTTACATTTCTCACAAAGATTTTAATACCCCAAAGATCTAATACAGAGTATAATTTTACATTTCTAAATCCTACAGCATACATTTCAACTCATTTATTTTCATTCTTTATCCTTTTTCACAATTATTTTTATGTGTACATGTTCTTCAAAAATTAAAAAAATAAGAATATCAATAGCATGTAAAATTATTATTTGGTGGAAATAGCATCTATTAAATACCGAATTTTCCCAGAGTTTGTACTAACTTATTTTCCAGAGTATGTTTTTGCCAAAATGTTATGTGTTACATAGTTTTTCAAATACTGTGTAACAGAAGTAAAACAGACCTAGAATGATTCAATGAATCTGTGGCAGACGGGATAATAGACATCCTTGCTCAATGACAAAAGTTGTTCCCACTCTGAATTTTAGTGAATGTGAGTATATTATAATATGACACATTATTATATATTTGAAAGAGAATTCTTTATATGTTGTTACCATTGCTCATCATCCATCTTTCCTTGCTTAATATACTCTATTTAGTATATTTTGGCAATGCAGTCACGTGAACCGATAAATGGAAGCCTTTTTTTTCCCAAACTCTTGGGAGAAAAGGAAATAAGAAAGATAGAGCAGATGAGGAAGTTGGATAAATCCAAATTTGCAGGATACTTGGAAATCACAGGAAGTTATGGCAACTTCTAGGAGCCAAGGATATCATGTCTTTTCTTAACCATATCCAGAAAGAAAACAAAGACAATACACAAATCTCTGCTGCATGTGTTCTATCAACCATCCTTATAAAATCATTTCATCCTCTTTAAAGAAGGTTTTCTTTAACACAATAATAGGAAACATTTCCACGAGAGCTTAGGAAAACAGGTCACCAAAGAGAAGACTGTAATAAGGCTGTAAGAGACACAGTGTACTTTGTGACAATGATGCAATCCATTGCTTATGTACCTCGAAATCTGAAGTCCATTTCCACCTAGAGATTAGGGGGTACATCAGTTAGGATTCATGTTTAATGTGTAGGAACTCTTTGTCTCTGGTCAGTTTAAGAGGCAACTAGAAAACTGAGTTTTCTATCAACTTGAAATGCTTCACTGGGGAAAAGGAGGTGAAAGCACATCCCATTTCTCAGCAGCTGATCTAATTGATTTCTTGTGGAGCTGTTCAGACAAAGCAGCCCCTTTCTGGTGCCAGAGGGTTACCAAACTGTTGGCATGTGGAGAGCTCCAAGGAACAATGGCCCTACCTAATAGAAACTGATTCCCTAGCTGACCTCATCTCAGAGGACTAATTTACCAGACAGAAACAAGGAAGCAAAAGACCAACGGGAGGTTGGGAGGACCAGAAAATATTGATTTTAGCCTAGAAGCATGGTGTTTAATTTCAAAGACAGCTCTTCAGAAAATCCTTTGTTCTGTTGTCAAACAAGAATTGGAACTTGTCTATCATTCCAGTCATTCAATTAGAAAGACACGAAGCAGTAATGCTCTTGGCTTTCAAACAAACACCAGGGCACAGGGCACCCACTCAGGACAGGGTTTTAGTATTTTTTCAGACTGCCAGTTTTAATTGCTACTCCCTGGAAAGAAAAAGCAGAGAGAGAGGAAGATCCTTTCTCCGCTCATGTTTTGCTAACTTTCTGCTGTCCTCATTTATGTAAAACAGGTCTCAGCAAACTAATAACTTTCATGTGACATAAAGCCATTCTAGATGGTTAAAGTCTTTCACCTTCGAAAGTCAAATGACTCAGGCTTCCACTTTGCTTGCTAAATTAGTAGAGTACTTTGGAATACAAATGAAAGAACAGATTACAATTGATTGATTCTGCCTGAAAGCTCTGAATTTAAGCTTCATCTCTGTGGAAAGGTATATGCCCGTCCCATGAAAACTAGGTCTAAAAAGATAATTGCATTAAGTAATATCTTTGACTCATTATAGGAAATACAAGCCAAGAACAGTTTTAAAGTATACCTAGGTGACCTAAAGTATAAAAGTCCTATTTATCCAATAATGTAGATAAGGGCGACTAAGGACAAAAATACAAATTCATATTAAGACAAATGATGACCAAGCAAAGCAAGTCGGTCAAAACAAAACTGATGGCTGGGAATTTTGAGCAGATGGATATTCATCATGATAATAATATTCTTAGGTTGTTTTTATGATTCAAAACTCCACACTTTGGAGGCAGAGGTAGGAGGATCACCATGAGTTCATAGCCACCCTGAGACTACATTTTGAATTGCACGTCAGGATGGGATAAAGTCAGACCCTACCTAGAAAAACAAACAGACAGACGGACAAACAAACAAACAAATACCCTAACAATATCCCCCGCGGGCTCATGGGTTAAAGTTTTGATGACAGCTGATGGACTTGGAGGGTTCTAACTTCATCGTGCACCAGTTGATGAACTCAAGGTAAGAGCGTTGCATCCTTACTGGGAGAAGCTTGTACACTTCAAGCCTGTCCAGTCCATTTATGTCCATGGCTTTTTTTTTTCTAGCTGTGGGGAGCATCTTTATGGCTGCCTTCCACTCTCTCTGAGATGATGCTCAAATGTGCTGTCCTGTCGTGGACATGAGTCAAAATAAAACCATGGCTGTTCAATAAAACCTTAAACCATGAGTCAAATTAAAAGTTTGATACTTTTTAAATTATTTCCGGTAGTTTGTCACTGTAATTTTTTGATGGTTTATATTGATTGCCAACTTGACCTACAATCCCTTGTGAAAGATTATTGGGATTAGATTACCCTCTGTAGGAGCCTATGAGGGATTATTTTGATTAGGTCAAATGTGGTAGAGAAACTGACCATAGCTGTGAGTGATATCATGTCTTGGGCCAGGTCCTGGGATTTGTGAAAAGGAAAGACCTGGATGAGAAGGAGCACTCATCACTCTGCTTCCTCAATGGACTGAATGTGACCAGCATGTTCCCACCACCATGATGAACTGTCACCCGGAGGAACTGGAAGCTGAAAAAAACACTACATCCTTTAATCTGATTTTTTTGGTCAGGTATTTTTGTCCCAGCAATGAGAAAATCAATAATACAGGAAAAAAAAAAAACAAAACAACAACAAAAAAAAACAACAATGCACTACTGTTCAGTTAAAGTTTGACATTTTATTGTACTTATCTGTATTTGAATGTGTTAGTTATATTCTTGCTACTTTTGAAATGTAGCAATTTTGAAATGAAAGGGTAAATGTAAGTATGGTGAGCTTTACTAGCTCTGTGAATAATTTTAGTTAGAAATGATCTCATCCCAGATCCATTCCTTCTGTAACTATGAAATAAAAAGCCCATTTATGAAATATCATTGTTCATTACAGAAAAGAATGCCAGAAGGGATTCACTTTACTTTTAATTCCTATAGATTTTGCTTAAATGGAAAACTCATGCCACCAGTTTATAATTCTAGAATAATCTTCATACAGCTCTCTTGTCACCTGTAACTCTGAATTCTGTCAGCACAGCTACCTGATTTATTTGGAGCACCCTGAAGTCCATGTCTCTTTGAAGTGTTTTCAGTCAAATGACTAACACTACTCTAATGTGTAGGTGAGGGCACTAACCAATCCTGTGCCCTGAAACAGTGAGATACTGGGCTCAATTTTATCTTCCTGCATGCGAAAGTATAGCATATTTGCCACTGATATCTTTATTTCACACACACACACACACTATATATATATATATATATCACAGGCAACAATGAAGCTACTATATAGATAGTATATGATATCTGCTAAAGAAGGATTTAACAAGAATTTGAACATACCTGTATCCACATGTGTCTGTCTGTGTGTGACTGACAGTGTACAGGGCTATTGACGGTGTATGAGGATATCATTGAGAAACAAGAATGTGATGGGATGTTGTCAAAAGTTCTAAGCTGAAATATTAACTCAATTTGCATTCACTTATTAAATATGGGACACTGTAATCAGGTTAAAACACAGGGTTTTTTTTGTATAGGGACTTTGCATGTCATGCTTTAACTCTTAAAAAAGTACAAACATACACAAAAAAATCCTTACTTGGTTTCTGCAGCATGTTAAAATCTATAGTATGTTGGGCCAGAGAGATGGTTCAGTGGTCAAAGGTGCTTACTTGCAAAGACAAACAACCTGGGTTTGTTTCACTAGCACCCATGTAGAACTAGATGCACAAGCGGCACACACACCTGGAGTTCACTCGTTGTGGAAAAAGGTCCTGACACACCCATTTCAACCCCCCTTATCTTTCTCTCTCTCTCTCTCTCTCTCTCTCTCTCTCTAATTGCAAATAAATAAACAAAATATTAAAATAAAAGTTATATTTTAATATTAGAATCTGAGACAAATGTAAAATAAAGAATGGAATAAGCTGATTAAACAAAGCCCAAATCTATGAACATGTTTAAGACAAAATAATGGACAAACAGAGCTAGGGAGGGACATTTATTTAATCTAAACAGGTATTTTATCACACTCCTCTACCCCTCTCTCTGTCTCTGTCTTTGTCACTCTTCTTCTCTTTCTCTCTCTTTCACACACACAGCAGTATGGAGAGAGTGGGGAGGAGAGAGAGAAGGAAAGGGACAGCGAGTTTTACTTGAAATATTGAGAGGCAGAGGCAGAAATCAACCTTGTCTGTGAGCACAACCTGAGCTCTTCCCATGACTTGGGAACTTTCTACAGAACTCACTACATTCTGCTTGACCTAAAAATATGACTGGTATTCTATGACAGTTTCCAAGCTTGATTTTTTAAAAAATATATACCTTGATTGACAATTTTTAGAGATTTTTGAACATTGCATCAAAATATATGAGGGTTGTAAATTAAGCAATACAGAAGAGATTGTTTGAATTGTTAAATTACCTATCAGTTTTCTCAGTCTGGATTTGACTGATATTTGATTTTTATATTGTTTCAAGTAAATATTAGCTGGTGGTGGATTTTGTGAATTAGGATTATCAC